>VXAK01009590.1:32622-115411 GCA_013399435.1 Arenaria interpres | reverse complement strand
TAATGTAAAGAAAGTGCCTTTTTTTGAACAGCAAGGTAATATGCATCATTTTGCTACAGTCTTAGAAGGTCAAGAGTTTTGTTGGGCGCAGCTGTCTCTCCTGAATGGCTTGGGACCAAAGTGATGCCTTGCAAGTGTATAACCTACATAAGCTAAAGGTATTATCTCAGTCAATGTGTCATAAAGGAGAAACCAATCCTGATACGAAGATGGGGTGACTGGTATACAACATAACTGAAAGGAAACTGTGTTCTCAAACTAATCTGACTTGCTCATACTATTCTCTGAAGTGCCAGATCCATCCAAACCCTCTTAGATTTGGTGTAGAAAGCATACAATCATATTTTCATAAAGACATTTTGTTCCACCCTTCAGACATATTTAGTCTGGGTCCAGCTTCTCTGGTGTTCTCATTGAGCTTTCACTGAGCAGCGGTTCAGCCCAAAGCCATGTGTGCCCAGGAGCACTGACTCCCAACAATTCATGCCAGGAGCTGGGGCAGAGGGTGCCACAGGCACCAGGCATCCTTCCTGGGGAAGCGGTGCCTGCTGTGGCTGAGGGCTGTGAGTGTCTACGTCTCATCAGAGACAGGCTATGGCAGGTGCCAGGAGAGCGGAGCTCAGGGACATGCCTGGGTTCCCCCAGCACCCTCAATACCCACAAGCAATCAGTGTTGCTAATTCGGTATGTGTCTTGTTGTGCCATGTTTGATATTTGGGAGAGGATCTTTCCTGTTGCTTAAATCCTGTTCTTCATCATTCTGTAGACATTTTTCTAGAGTTCTCCAGGAATTGAAATTGTTTTTTTTTTCTGGAAATATGCTTTGGTGTGCATGTCAATAATTCCCTATGTTTTGTTTTCTTCATAAGGGGATGTTTTTAAAATAAATATTTGAGATATTTGGGAGGTTTGCTTGTTTTATTTCTAGTTTGTTATAAACAATGTGAATATAGTTGTATACATACACAAAAAGAACTTCATGTCTATAAAATATCACACAAGATATTGTACGTTACACTAAGAACTTAAATGACTAACATTTCAGTTCAGGAACACTGCTTAAATAGTACACTTCAACATGACTTTCTTCTTCCCCCCCCCAGTAGCATTTCATGAAAATATATACAAAAAGATTTTGAATTCAGACAGAAAAGTATTTGCTCAACAGAAGGTGGTTTAATTAAGGTATCTGTCTAGTTCTGTAGACAAATATATAAATGAGTGGTTCAAACATGAAGTAACTAAGCAATATATTCTGAGATTCAGTTCCCACTGTATTGTTTGAATCATTACTGGAACAGCTTCTTATGTATTGTAAGCCACTGTAACTTCTCTGGTTCTCATGTAATAATGGCAATTTATATCAGCTGAGAAGACCTAAGCTAGATTCTGCAATGAAATTACACGCAGATTGAATTAGTTTAAAATCCACTACATTACAGTGCTATTGAAACTTGATGGTTACCTTTATAAAAAAATTCCAGAAATATGGGGTGTACAAAAGGTCCCCAAAAACTTGCACACATCTATTTTAGATAGAAAAAGGCAGAAATTTCTTCAAGATTATGGGAATTTTTTTCTTAGCATGTTAATCTCGTTAAAGAACAATCAAATCTGATGTCAGGTCAAGAAAAACTTGGAAAATGCAGCTGAACTTCCAGTTGTCTCCCAGTCAAAATTTCTGGATTTTTCCTTGTACAGCAAACTGGGTCACTTAGAAACAGATTTTGAGACCTAATGATTCGTATTACTGTTTACTGTTCCCAATGAGAGCTGGAGTTGAATTTTTTTAAACACTGAATTAAAGTTATTTTACTAATCACTGCAATTTTTTGATACATGCCATTTCCAAGTTACACTGTAAATTAGTCAATGAAAGTACAGAATGACAAAGCTTAGTCAACTGATTAAGTCGTTTGATGATTGACTGATATTCAGGTAAATAACTGAGGCTAATTCAACATATAATCACAGTCTGTCTACAAGATTTTACCTATATCATAGAGGTTTCCGGCAATTAAACTTTTTTACAAAATTTGCTTTCAAATAGAATATAACCTAAGTGATACAGGCAAACTCACAGAATAGTCAATATTTTATTTCTGAGATATAATTGTATAGTATATTGCATATTAAATTTAAAATAAAATATACTTTAGAAGATGATATGTTTAGAAAACATTAGAACATCATTTGAGAACAAGAGGCTGGTCTATGCAATATGAATAAGAAGTCCTAATTTGGGTCAGCTGCTGATTGAACTAAAAACAGTTTGAAATAAATGCAACTAAGTTAAACACAAACATTGTTCAAAATGGACCTCAGCTTTCTAGAAGAAGTTGCTTAGTCATACAAAGCTGATAAGATACTGAGGACCTGACCTCAGA
Organism: Arenaria interpres; assembly: GCA_013399435.1. Taxonomy (NCBI): domain Eukaryota; kingdom Metazoa; phylum Chordata; class Aves; order Charadriiformes; family Scolopacidae; genus Arenaria; species Arenaria interpres. The sequence continues at coordinate 113,024 of VXAK01009590.1, read as the reverse complement.
GGAGGCTCGTGGTCCCTGCTCTTCTGGAGGAAGCTGCCTACACAGCATTACCTGCAGGATAAAAAGTGACTCAATACTGTACATCCTCACTCTTCTGTTCTTAGACATGGGGTTTATTCTTTCTCTTTATAAAAACTTTGATGTGTGCCATGCAGTAAAAAGTTTCACGCTAGCAGAAGCAGCTTACAAAAGCAAATCTTCTACCCTTAAAAAAGGATTGCAAAGCAGTATCCTATCACTGTGAAAATGAGGAGTATATAGCCTGGTCTTTGTGAGACAAAGACCATAAGCTGAAAAATCCCTTTATTTTCTCTCTTCAAGGACTGAGTCTCAGCTCTGTGAACATATATTTTATGGAGGAGCTCTTGTTCTCTCCTGCTCATAGCAGGAAGAGGAGACTCAGTTTAGTCTTAGAGATAAACTCCAATCAAAACAACAAATCCTAACTCTATTTATTATCAGGTGAGTATTTCAAACACTGAGTCTGCCAAAGTGGTCATACGTGCTGGGAGAGAACAGATCTGAAATAGGTAACACAGCCTAGTGTCTTTCTTGATGTGAGTCTATTCATGACAAAATTTTCTATTCAGCCACTCCCCTAAACTCATCAGGATCTTTTATGTAATTATGCAGACTTTATAACATCACATACATGTCATCATTCATTAAAATTCGGAAGCCAGCAAAAGAAGCTATAGTGTTGGATGTTGGCATCAAGCAGGCGATCTGAGCTGCTTTGGGGTCATTATTTTCAGCTGCTCTTGAAAAACTGAAGATCTTTTCTTGAGGCCCCTGCTTGTCACTATTCTTCTCATCTTCTTGCTGGCTTTCTGCCTCAATGATGCACTCTGGTTCTTCATATTCTAGCTTGGGTTGTACCGCTGCATGATCACTTTTGTCTATCCATTCCTGGGAAAATGAAAATGTTGATGTTGGCAGGGACTGAGATATCAATCAAAAAAACCTGGCTACCTGGCTGTAGAGACACTGATTTTCCTTTAGTAATGGCGTCTTTCCAGGATAAGTCACAGCAAAGATGAAATGGAAGCAATATAGACAAGCAGGCCATAAGATAGGCAGGACGGAAGAAAGGCAGGATGGCAGAGAAGCAGACAGGATTCCACAAATGCATACAAACTCCTACTGATTATCGAGACCACATTATATATATCTTCGTATTTAATCAGGGCCTTTAGAAAATCTTGGATGTATAAAATAGCTGGTGTTCCCTCTTTGACAGATTCATGCATTCTTTAACTGAAGCCCTGACTTAATCTAAATTAAGACTGATTTTACATGGAGATTTATAAAATGTAGCATTTCTGTATTAAAGCTTCAGTATTCATTTGCATTTATATCTTTCTTCTTCAGTTTAAAGTTATTTTGTATATAGAAAGCTTTCAGTTTGTCATTGAAACATTATTACTACTCTTTGATATTTTCATCGGATTTGAAAATGTAAATATATGACCTGTCTCCACTCAGAGGAAACTTAGTAGCAATTAAGATAAAGACAGCCTAACTAATACAGAAAATTCACCTCATGTGTTATGTCATGGACTCAAGAAGCAGTAAGAAAACAAAAGCAAAAACTGTGGTCTATCCATTTCACAGCCATTTCATGTCTAAAAGTTTAGCCATCTCTGTGGCTAAGACAAGGTGTTTGCTACTGTGACTGATGCCTCCAAAGACATGAGTGCTATCGCTGGCTCAGCACTAAGTCTCACAACACTTCAGAAATATCAAGGGCCAGGTCACGTTGAAGCAAGCTCCCTGAGCTATAATGTACAGGAATGGATGCAAACAACACAATGGCACCTCACTGAATATTGTGCAGCTGGACACCCTGAAATTCTTCTCCAGCATTTTCTCTTTCTATAGCAAGTGTCTTTTCACAGTGCCAAAGCAGCACTAGACCGATTGTATGAGCTCTGGTATTTGCTCTGTGGATCCTCTTGGTGATATTGCATGAGGTGAAGAGCTTTTCTCTTGGGTCAGGGAGTGCTCATGGTAATCTCTGTATAGAGCAAGTACCAGCAGCTGCTCTTAAGTTATTCTCAACATTTTAGAGTTTACAGCGTTGTAGGAAGGGAGCATTTACCTGAAAGTTTCCATTATGATCATTGAAGAGATCAGCAAATACGTATTTTGGATCTGGTATAGCAGGCATGACTGACTTCTGAAGCCTGCAGAGGGGAAAGAAAAATACAAATGGATGTTTTGTTATAGTGTACTCATTCATACAAAAATCTACTTCAGCACAGTTCTGTAGCCATGAATATATTTTACATGTCAGTACTCAAGGCTTGATTACTTTTAAATGTGTTCTAAAGGCAACAAGCAGCTCTAACGATATGATAACACTACCAGGATATGAGTGATTTTTCTGCTGGATTTTCAACCAAACCTATCCTAGCAATATCTATGCAAACTTCCAGCTAGTCAGCAAATGCCGTTCTTCTCCATACAGTAGGCAGAGCTTTACATTCCCTGGCCACATTCCCCTAGACAGGGAAGATGATGCAGCAGCCAGCTGTATTGGCTGATTTAATAAACACAAATGTAAACATGAAACTTAGAAGTATAGGATAAAAATTCCAGCTTATGCTCTAAAAATATTATCAGAGTCCCATATACTTTCAGCTCTAAAAATACTGAATTTTTTGGCTTTTTTTTTCCACCAAAAGCCCCAAATTTGGGGCCTTTGTGGGTTTCATTTGGTATTTGGTGGTTTATTTTGTGGCTTGTTTTTTTTTAAAATTATGGATTCTAAACATGAACAGAGTCATTCAACTGCAAATCCAAATATTGATATAGTCTTATTAAAGGTGAACGCACTTAAGCTTACTTCAGCCTACTGCAAACAGACATTGAGTCTAATGAAAGTTGCACAAAAGATTGTCAGTTCAGAAAAAATATCCAAAATAATTGGTTTCTCAGGATTTAACTAGTTTTCTGAAAAGAATAAGAAGAAATTAAGTGGAAGAGACAGAATTTTACCCTGAAACTCTGCCTTTTGCCAGAATTGCTCTGGTTTTGAAAATGAAAGGCTTTGGTGTTTGTAAGGCCAGGACACATTATTGCTCAAACAGTAATTAAGCTACTGACTTCTATATCTTCATGATTACTTCACCCGTGAAATAAGAATTAGGAGTGCTAAGAGAGCTCTTCCTGAATGATGGCTCTATTTTCACGACATGATTATTTAGTAATAACCAATAAAACTGTATTTACCTCTGCCATTTACACAGAAGAATCAAGAGGATAAGCATCATTAGAAGTACTGCCAGCAAACAACTTAAAACTATTACTGTGTTTGAGTGAGATTTTGTATCATCATCGCATGAATCTAGGAATAACCACAAAAAAAGTGTGTGAAAAAAATATTTTTTACTTTAGCACTAAATATTCCTAATCAGACTAGAACACTGACTTTTCTTTAAAAAAAAACAAAAACAAAACAATCAAAACTTTTTAAGAACTTTTATTTATCTAAATTGACCTAGTACAGGACAGAGGAGTGGGCTTTCAGGCAAAGAGTAGAGGAATCATGAATGAATCAAATATTTCTTCTCATCTTCATTGACATTGCACTGACTGTGACACAGCAACTTTGTACTAAGGTCTATATTGCATATACCTACTTACAATCACCAAAGCTGCATGTGCAACTTCACAAGTAGCTTAAATATCTTGTTTCCCAAGGTGGAGCAAACAAACAAACATCTCCTCTATCTCAGGAAACAAAAAGCCAGCCAACCACAAGTGCTGATACCCAGAAAGTAACTAGTGGCAGGATATCATCAAACATGGAGGTATATAAAACAAATGCATTTGTGCACTTTTCCACATTCTCAGCATTCCTCCTGAAGCTTTTGTAATGCCACCTGAGAACTCTTCCTACTACTATTGGACTTCTAGTCTCCACATGAATACTTTAAAAACTAAATGATTATTCATACGGGAGCAAAAGTCCAGCCTGTTCCCCATGCCTGCTTTGTTCAGCTTGCCAGAAAGCCACAAGAAAAGTTGTGATCCCCAAGTAAGATATTCAGAATTTATGAAATTTCTTGAGCACAGCTTTCTTCATAGCTTCCTCTGATGTTAAATTTGGGCTCAATAACAACTCATTGAAGTCCTGAAGTGAAGTGCTTGCCGCAGTGAAGGGGCTGTACCAATGTCACTTCTGATCCAGGAGCACCCAGGACAACTGAACCGTTAATGTCTCCTCTGTGCTTTCCTTCCTTGCAGTCACCTGCTGGAAGCCTCTGGTCAAGTGGTCCCGATAGGGCTGTTATCTGCTCGCCTCCCAGTGGTGCACAGGGAGACATTATCCTCTGTGTTTTCCTCAGGGCATTTGTCAGTCACACCTGAGGACATGCTTGCAGGTTCACAATTTGCATGGTGGATGAGGCTGCTCTGGAGGTCAGCACTGTGGCTACTACTAGTGCACAGGCTACACATAGCTATGCTCCAGGATTTCATCCCAGATTTTGTATGCAGATTTTTTTTTCAGGTGAACTAATAGCCCATTGCATTTTAGAGAACTCAGATCTGGGCACACTGGACACCTGGGTGTCTCATAGTTCTGATAAAGCCTAGTGAGTGGCATTGTGTGCTTAGCTGATATGATACTAATGTGTTGGGATGGTGTACAGTCTTTCTTTACTACAGCAAATCTGTTGGTTTTGGTTGTTCTTTTTTTTTAATTTTGATAACCAGTAGAAATACTGTTTCCATCAAAGATCTCATCAAAGTCAATCACACTCAGTTAAATGTGTCTGCCTGGTGGGAAAGCAGTGCTGATCCTCACTTTGCTTCCATTTCGTATCTTTTCTGCCATCCTCCCTGTTTTGATCAATCCAGCACATATAAGCATCAGACTGCTATAACCTCTGGTCCTGTAGTTCAACTGGATGTATTTTCAAAATAAACTACCTTCAAAAATCGGGTATCAAGGATTTTCTTAGGGCTCAAGTTTGATGTCCACTTATCGTATATGTCACCCTCCTACCCCTTTACCCTCACCCCCGCCACCACACACACACACCATTCATCACATATCTGTTATTGGTGGCTCCTAGAGATATTGTAACACAAACAATGACACTCTTAACTTTGCTGATTATGGGATAAATTGATAGTGCTATGGGTCATCAGGAACAAAGTGAATAGGAGTTAAACGTGGACAATTATACATCCACATGAACTTTCTTTGATAACAGAAGACGGAGCACAACACCGCAACATTAATTTGCTGCATGTTCCCAGCCTCTTTTGCAGTCGCTCCTTCCCCATTTGAACTTAGACAATACATGAATGTTGGTATTACCTAATAATCTGCCATTCCTCCAAAATGTTTCTGCTTCCCAGTCACTGCTGTAATTAACTACGTTGCAGTAGGGCACTAGCCTCTTCAGTCTGACCCGAAAAGAATAGCATTTCCTTGGATCAAAGCCTTGATCTCCAACACTGCAACACTTAGAAGTTCTGGACTGAGAAAGAAGGCATATTATTGTTAATTCTGGTGTTCCAATTGCCGCACTCAGTTGTGGTCACAATTAGGATAAGGGATAGGTCAACCTAAAAACTCAGAACTGAATTTTAACTTCTCTGAGTTTCAAAATGTTTCAATTCTGCTTCTTGACTGGCTCTTCACTGTTCGTAGCCATTCCTCATTGATACTGAGTGAAGGTCACAACAATCATTACAAAATACACTATATTACAGTTTCATATTTACAATATGAACAGGCACCTTGAGTCACAAAATAATTACAAGTTATATTTGAGACTGGAAAAGTTTAAGTCAATGAAATAATATTCAGAAATATTTAATAGCTAACTTTAGAATAAATTAAAATCCCATATCATCTTTTTTCTTTCATTCTATTTCATGGGTTTTTTTCTTCTTTTTTCTCTCTTAAGTATTCTGCTTTCTGCTTTTGTCTTCCAAAATTCCTCTATTCTGAATATATGACCTTTCCATTAAATTTTCCTCAGCTTTTTGCATGGCAACTAGATATAACTCAAAAAGTAAATGTTTTCTGGCATTACAGGGATCCACGATCCTAAAAATCTGTTTTCTGCTACCAGATAAATTTGAAGTTATAGGAAGGGAGAACAATTTGAAAACAACCTTATTTTACATTATATGGAAAAGTTACTTCCAGGTCCTTCCAATGTTGATAAAAAATGGCACATCAACTCACTTGCCAGTCTTTGTCAAACTTGCTTTTGTATTGAAGCTCAAGAATCAAGCACCTCACAGCTCTCTCTGGTTTATTACAGCTTACAGTGACAGTGTCCGCTTTCCAGAAGAAGGTCACATTTTCTGGTCGATTGGGCTTTACTAAGAAGAAAAGCGACAAATGATGCTATAGTGCCTTAAAAAGAAGCACTTTGCAGTTAAAATTATTGTTATTTCTTCCTTATCTCAATGTTTCTTGAAGTAATAAGTGAAGAAATTGGGCTTTCTTCTTGGAGGATGCACTTTTGTAGCTGACCTCCCTGTTAAACATCAAAATTGAGCTTGACACCATGACACTGCTCACCATTCAAAGTGCTACATTCAAAGATAGATGCTATTTCATGTCAGAAACCTATTGCAAGTAACTACAGATGGGCTCTACTCTCCCCACTCTCCCCACAATCGAAAGAGGCTTCTTCATTGGAAAGGGATTGACAAATTCAGTGCCATAAAAGCTAAAAGACACAGTTGTGCAGCTGCTGGAGGCTATGTGGGATATGGTGGAGCATCTGAAAAAGGCACCGGGTGCCTACCCATGCACAACTGAATCTACCCTTCATTGCTTTCAGATAGTCTGAAGAGCACGCCATGGTTTGATCTATGTAGCTGGTTAGTCTTCAGTGGGAAATAAAGGGCTGAGAAGTGTTCCCTACTTTCTCAATCTTTCTAGTTGTCTTATTAGGAAATGTATGGCTTGTATTATGAAAATCCCACCTTCCTAACTTAAAGACTTAGATCTGATCCTTATACTTTGTTACCTAACTCTTTTGAAATTCATTTTACTATCTGTGAGTGTTTAATAGCCAAAATTCAAGGATAAGGCTGCAGATTTCCATAGTTTACCAGACATTGGTAAAACTAAGAGATACAAAAGTATTCTCAAAGTTCAATACCTTGGCAGGTTTTTATTTAATCCCCTTTGCTAAAACATTATTAATAAATGCTAATAATTTGTTTTGAATATACACATATTCATAAAATTCTGCGTTGTATGATTTCTGTGTGATTTTTATCAGAAAAAAATCCCTCCACTTTAAATGCTGTAACTGTGTGCAATTCCAGAAGATTTAAATAAACTAATCTCATACTAGATGTGGAATATGTATTTGGGGGCAGGAGGGATTTAATAAAACAGGATTATTGTCCCTTTACTAGTAGGAAGGTGTCTCTTTCAAACTATCAGACTGTACCAGAGCCACTCAACTAATTTCTATTAACATCCAATGATGGTTTTATGACATCCTCTTGGATAAGTAGTTTGCTGCCTCACATCCCATAGAAGATGGCAAAAAATAGAAGGTTAAAAATACAAGAACAATCACACAGCTAACACTAAGATGAGAAATTACCAACTTTTATTCATTTTCCTGGTATGGATACCGAGCAGGCCTGCACTAGACAAAGCACATCCATATATCTTAGCATTTTCATTCTGTTTTTGAAACTGTGTTTCGGGACAAATTACATAGGGCTGTCCTATGTAATCTCACTTAGCTGCAGCTGCACATAGGCCAGGGTAACAACTGATGACAGCAAGGGATGAAAATTAACATGAAATAACTATAGTTTGGTTTTGACACACATACTAATAACATTTTATACACCATTATAACTGATTTCTTCTCAAAGTAAAGAACAACTAAAGCATCAGCGAAGTCTCTAGGACTATCAAAGTAGCTGTGATTTTATGTACTTACTATAGAAATCAGATTTTAGTGTTTTAGAAAAAAGCTCTTCACTTCCATTGCTGTTCCTGATAGAGATGGCAAGGGTGGGTCCTTCTGTCTTAAAGAGACATCCAGAATTATAATCTTGATCCACCAAATAGGTGGGACACGGCTTCCAAACTTTGCTCTTGCCTTCATCAAATCTATAAATGAAATAGTAGTGGTGAATGGAACACTGTTACCTGTTAACACAAGTTCATTCCTTTTCTTTTTTTTTCTTTTTGTCACTGTTGTTTCTTTCTTTTTTTTTTTTCTTTTATTTTTTTTAAATTATCTTACCAAGGGAAGTCCGTGTATGGAATTTCTTGAAGCAGCAAATTTCATAGTGGTGTGAGGGAATTTATTACCCAAACCTCATTGACTCTCCAGCCCTGGGTTTTGACACAATCTGGAATTATCAAGTTTCCTTCATGCTGTTGTTGTTGTTTTCTAATAAGAGAATGACTTGCTTAAACAGATGTTATCATTAACTTCTTTCCAAAATTGTATGCTAAAAGTTCTTTTGTGTATACCAGTCAGAGAGAAAAGGGAAGATCAAGTGCTATGACTGTCCTTAAACAAAACATTAAATTTCTGTTAGTCATTAATGACGTCAGTTAATAAGGAAAATATACACGGGTATGTGAAAAAAGCTCTTTCAATGGTGTAATTAGCATTAGGCTTTGGCACAAAGACAGAAAAGGGACAAATCTTTCATATAATGTTTGTTGTGACTGACTGCTCAACAGGTTTTCTGATTTGTACACTTCTGTAGCAACTTGTGAATATAAACAGGCTTCATACTGAATGATTAACAACTGTTAAAAGCATTTTCAGGTACAGCTCACAGAAGACTCAAATAGACATAGATACTTCAACCTCCCAAAATAAATCTTTTAAGAAAAGAATAGGCATTTTCAATACTCACGTATAAGAAAATGACACATTCTTGCCGGGAAATAGTTCTGTTGCTGCCCATGTGATCTGCATCTTCTCATTATTGAAATTGATTATTGTGGTGCTGATGGCATCTCTCCCACCTGCCCGGGACATTGACAGAGAATATTATTTCAGCAGTAAGTACGAAAAAACATCCCTTGACATTGGTAGACAATCAGTATTTCAAAGATATGTATGTAATAGACTCAGGTGACCATAAAATAAGAAGACATAAGAATATCTAAAATGCAAAAAACCAGAGTAAAATAGCTTAGAGAAGTTGAGATTAGAATCTCCAAATAGCAAAATGAAATAATGCACAGCAACACCAGAGAGCACCCCACCGTCTCTGGACCAAAAGACATAGACTGGTTGTGTATGCAGTGCATAGGACCTATACCTTGAGGCTAGCTCTCCCACCATAATACCTGCTAAGGTTTTCCTGCTTAGGAAAACTATTTGGGAAGTAATGCCACATCGACCCTGTGTGTAAACTGTCAAATGTTTACTGTAAGAAACAAGGGACTGACACCACAGGTCAAGATCAGGTCAAGACCCATAGGAACCCAGAGCAGATCAGCACAATTAGGTGTAATGCATATTTGATCTATGCAGTTCTGATCAATTCCACCTTACAGACAAGAAATATAATTTGATGTCCTCTGACTGCATGAAGATTTTATTTCCCCTTCTGACCTCCTCCTTGTTATAACTCTTGCTAGGGACACAGGTATTTTAATTCTGTGTCCATCGTGATTCCACAACCAGACACTAAAGATAAAGCTGACATTGAAAGATGCAAAAATTAAGAAAGCAGAAGGATTAGAAATCCATTCTATACCAAGGAGAAGGACAAATTATTTATTTTTCATTCTATAAGATGTGAAATTAAATTTGTTTGAATGAACAAAGGGGAAGAAAATATATCTTGATTATCAGAAAGAAACCTTTTGAGGGTAAAATTTGCAGATTGCTGTTTCCAGACATAAAGTCTCTACCACTAAAAACTTCTGCTGGAATATTGCTGTCTAGCAGGACAGTACAGGATTTTAGCTTTGATTGCCCTCTACATTTTATGGAACGCTGGACTTCTGAAGGGGTTTAGAATGGAAGAATTTTAAAACATTTCTTATGAGCTTTTTATCACATACAGAGATCCTGAATGTTTATGGGAATCAGACCTAACTATTCTCATGGTTGCTATCTTTTGCTCCATAATCAACGCTAAGAATATGAGAAAGGCGTGTGGGTTGAAGTAGCTGTTTTGCCTATTTTCATGGCTCTATCTCTGCTTGTAGGTTTTGACATGCCTTAGGCAGGTCTAAGAGGTCATCTTGTCTTTAACTAAAGCCACTAAGAAACATGATGGCAAAGTGCCTAACAGTGGATCCTTAGTCTGCAATTGCACTAAAACATTTTAATTGTTATGGACTAAATTATTGCAGGGTTGTGCTGTGCAGTATGTTATACATAGTGTAACTGAAATCCGTATGACTATTTGGAGTTCGATTTTCTATAAAGATAGTTAGATGTATATTTAATGCATATTTGAGAGTGTAATTACATCTTCTAAATCTTTAAATTAAATTTATAAAAAAGAATATAAAAGCTACTGAATGGAGAATACTGTACTGGCCTGAGATCATTCTTATGGGTAGAGAATGAATCCTTTCAATTCCCTTTAGAAGCAACAAAATATGTATTTTTCATTTTTTGATAATTAGACTGATATTTTTGCTTTGAGAAAGAACTGCTAATGTCCATGTTTCAATTATGAAAATAAAAACAGGAGGAGTACTTGCTTTCTTAATCACATATTTTCAAGGATAATAAATTTCAAAATTAAGTTACAATGCTGTTTCTGTGTGGACAATAGTTTGGCACAATGACAGTTGACAAAATGTCATTTGTAGGACATGTTTTTGAATCAATTTTTAAGTCAAACATGAAGGAAATTCTTCAGTTTATTCTCAGAAGGTGGCTTCGCATCTCTGCAGAGAGCTGTGCACATGCATCTTCCTGCGCTTGATGAAAAGATTTCAAAGAGGCTATGCGCTAAGCAGAGTGACAAACAGTCTTGACAGGAGGACATAGCAAGAGTGGGTACCTGAAAGTCCTATCTCGGGCATAGACAACTAATCCAGGCTGTGTCAAGACTTTTACCAGAGTAAGAGTGCCAGCTCAAAACCCTCAATTGAACTTGGGCACCTGGGCAGCCCCACTGAAAAACGTAGCAGTGATTTTTCCAGTATTTGGAGGGTGGACTCAACACCCAGCATTTATCCCATTGCTCTCCAGCTGTGAGGTTGCAGCAGTTGGCCCAGGATTTGCCTATACAAATTTCTTGTATGCAACTGAGAAAAATTGTCGTGCCTATATTTTGACTGAATTTGTCTTTCACATAGATGATAGGTGCTTGTGAAGCTCCTTGAACCTGTGACTCAGTATCTCACAACCCTGACATTGTCAGCAAAGAAATCAAAGACCAAGATAGTAAATATTTTGGTAAAGTAAGAACCCATCCTTCCCTCTCTGTAAAGAACAATTCTTGAAATCCTTTTTCAGGCTGCCATGTTTTCCCTCAATTCCAATGTGCAAGAAGGACACTGGCATCATAACTCTAAATCCCATAAAGTTCTTTTAATGGGGTGTTTGATCTCTTCGAGCTTGCAGTGATTTAGTGGAGATGTGATTGGCTCTAGAGATGGATAATAAAGAAATCTGACAGACCACATGGGATTAACACACTCTAAGGAGTGGACACTAAGTAAATCCAGAGAGTATGATCTGACTGGCCTGTTTGGAAGGCAACAGAAACCACTAATTCATTCTGATCCTCGGATGACACTCATTATTCTCTATTTTTCAGTTATACTGTGATAGCTCTATCCTACTAATTAGAGGCTGCAATTCACAGTTGCGCGCTACCTCTTAGGTTTGGCAACGCATATTTTTTTGGATGACAGAGAAGAATATCATTTCAGCTTGAATCCTGCAGTAATTTATGGATGGACTTAACTTTGCACACTCTAAGTAGTTCGCTTGACTTCAGCAGGATTACTCAGAGAGCATTAACTTAACAACACATATAAATCTTTCTAGGATTAGATCCTTTTTCTGCAGAAAACCTACGTATTATGAATTGGAACTCTGGGACTTTCACATTTAAATATAAACTACAGCAACTGCAGTTATTTATGTACTAAAATGAAAGGTAATACATTATTAAATACTTAAAATATAAATAGGACCATTTAATAGAGATGGAACAGAAATTGTAATAAACTATCTGGTGATATATACATATTCGTTCCTGTGCTCTAGTTTTTAAGAAGTTCATAAGAAATCAGTCTTAACATAATTAACTAGCTATGTAGGACAGAAAAGGCTTTACCAATCTTTTATTATTAATGACTGTACTTCTAAAGCTCTGGTCAGGGAATTTTTCTATTGTGCTTTTTAATTTCATGAATTTTGTAGCCTTTTTGAATGTGGTATGTGTTGCATTTTATATACATTTTCAGTAAACATTTGCATTCATCTCTTCAAATTATAGCACATATATATTGTGAATTTCACATTTCAACATGAAAAGATGCATAATCTAAGTGAGGTTATATAAATTTGGATCCTCTGAGGATCTGTACAGGTTATCTGAAATATGGTACTTCCTTCTGATGATCTTTCATTTGCCTTTAACTGAAAAGATGTTTCATTTCCTTTTTTTTAAGTACTGATACTTCTGGAGGCAGCATCATTCCTATCTTTTATTAATAGAAAGAGACTGAGAGAAGGGACCATTTCTTTCCCTTTCTTTATGATGGAACTTTTATGAATCCTCCTGTAACACCATGGATCTTTCTCAGCTAATGTGCCAGCTTTTCCACAGTAATTGTAATTATTTAAAGCATTCTTCTCTTCATGATCCTAGAGGCATGCAACAGAGCAAAGTAATGCATTTTTGGTATTCTTTATATTATGATAATGAGTAGATGGAAAAGTCAAAAATGTTATGAAGAGGTAGTCCCTGGGCTAAGAGGGGCAGCAACTTCCTGTCTAAGGATGGTCTGCTGGTCTAGCTAGGTATGCAGTGTGTTGCAGTGTGGTAGGACACATACTGCTGCTCTGGAGCATGAGCTTCAGAGAGAATTATCCAAGTCTACTTCTTTGGTAAAACCAGAGGGGGACTGGCAGGGCTCCACACAAGACGTTAACCTCACAGGCACTGCTGAGCACCTAGCTCTTCTCAGGTCAGAGAAGAACGGAAAGTACCACTAAGCTGTGTGGAGAAATTAATTTTACAGGGGGAAAAAAAGAAATTTCCTTGAGCAATAAATTATGCAGACACAACCATGAACAAAAATATGGGCAAGTACATTCCACCTCCAAGCTACTTTTCAAAGTTTATTACTGAGAAAAAATCCTATTGAAGGGGAACATTGTAAAAAGGTTGAAGGTCATGGAACAGATGAAAAAAAGAAGAAAAAGGAGAGGCAGAATGTCAATCTGCAAAGATAACAGAATGGAACATGCATGTACTGGAACTGTTGCAACTTCATTGAAGCATAACAAAGAAAAAAAACCACTTTTGATTTCCTTACACTGGTGAAACCTGATAAGTAACCACATGTTGAACTTCCACATATTGCAGCACGCTGTATAGAAACCACTGGAGAGCAAGACCCAGATCTGAGCCTACACTCTTTAGATACCCTTAATAATACTTATCTATGAGAATAGTTTCATTTCATTAATAGGAACACATGTAGGCGAAAGTGCAGCTCCTTGAGCACAAGACTACTGAATTGAATGCGCAGAACAGAGACCGAACAGAATTTTTTTTTTTCATGAAAAGGAATGGGACCACAAGAGAGATATTTTTTATAAACATTTTGAGGCAAAACACAATCCTTATAGCATAATTCTTATAACCCATCAAACTGTGGTTTTCTTCAGATCACCAACCATTGTTACGCATCACCACACTGTGCATCAAAGAAACACCACAACTGTAATTTTCCATTTTTGTTTCACAAAGTCATCCCATCAGTACAGCACAGATATAGGTGGTTGCCATTTCAGGAGAGGTAGGAGTCATGTTCTGTAACAGGAGGGCCAGTAACTCATAGAAACAATTAACACTGGAGAATCAGCTGGTGCTGCATTGCCTGGAAAAGGTACTTGCCATGCACATAACAGAACAGAGAGATGATTTATAGGTTGATAAGATGAGGGTGTACTTTAAAGCATTTATTTCTCCTTATAAAATTAACGACAAGGAACTTGTGATAAATTAGCAAGAGTGAAAATTACATTAGTGGTCTATGCATTGGGCTTTGTGTTTGATTTCTGTAAGAATCCATTTATCTTTGGCAAGCTACAAGTAATGGCACTGCAGAAAAACATATGAAATAGAGATGTTCTTATATTTAGGCAGCCAAATAACTAGTCTTAATGTCTTTATTAGTTTTGCTCTTTAATAGTATTTTTACCTTGATGCTTTCTCAGGCACAAGATATTGCTGGATATTTTCACCTTGCTCATCCTTCTGCAGTACTAAGTGCTGAAGTATTACCTGGAATCTGTTTTATCCATCTTTGTTCAATGTGAAGGCTAGTCTTTTTCAGATGCAGCATACTCTGGTAGAACCTATGCCTTAGTAAGTAGTTCTGCTTAAAAAATTGAGTATTTCTCTTTTTGACAATAGACACAAGCTTACCAATTTCTACCTTGATTTTTAATTAGAAAATTGTCATAGAAATCTGTTCTTATCTCCATCATAACTTTCTTTTAAAAAAGCCACTTTCATCTCTGCTGGATATCAACTTCTGTTTGTTTGATTCTTTTCACTAAAAAAAAGTGCTGAATATTGTAACACATGAGGTAAACTGTGCACAGAAATATTACAAATTAATGTGTCAATTTCTTAAATAAATATCTCTGGATTTGAACTTACCAGGAGATCGTGACTGAGAAGCCACCAGATTGCCCAGTGTGAAGATCATTGAACATGCTTGAAAGATGAGTCTCATGGTTGGAATGATACAACAGGCTGTGAAGAGATGAGTAATCATAATCTCTGGACTTTACCGTTTGATCACTTTATACCAGAGGCTGGAGGGAACTGAAGGAAATGACTACAGGAAATAAAAAATTGACATATCTCTAGCTATAAACAAATCAGAAGTGCAGGATTCCAGAATGCACACCTTCTTCATACTATGTTAAAAAAAAATCTCAGAATAGGAGTATCTCTCTTGTCTGCACTTTTCTTTATCTTTTCAAATCTGTATCAGAGGTGCCCACAGCACTGATCCAAACAGGGGCCAGCTAGCTGTGCATAACTGTCACCACATCATATCATGGATGAAGACACCAATCCCAAAGTGCCCAATGACCTGAGGGTAGGAGAGGTGCAAACAGTCTTCCTTCCCACTCACAAACCAGGAGCTGTTGTTGGTAGGAGATGTTTGTACTGCCACTCCCTATGCCTGCTGCACCTCAGCTGACTTGAACCACTTGTGCCCCCAAATCAGAAGTTGTGGACCCTTTTGTGACAGAGAGAGCTGATCTGCCAGGGGTAGTGAGGCTATTACACAAAAGGCAGCATGAGGATGAATTTCCTCCTGTGTTACCTGGGCACATCTATACTGCTATATGTTCCAAATATATCCAAATACGTAACATTGCATATATATCTGTATTATACCTATACCTTATATATCAATGTACCTAAAGTTGTACATAGAAAGCATTTTACCTGACATTAAACATATTTTAGAAATAGTAGAGATTAAAATCTTGCCATGATCACAATTATCATGTCTAAAGAAACCTATTATCTATAAATCTGCAGTGAACTGGGCTTTGGCTGGGTCCATGTCGTAGTGCAACAAACTGCAGCAGTGAAGCAGTGGGATGAAACAGTTGGTGCTGAGGACCTAACAGCCACACAGTGTGCATGGGGACAGGAGGAAGTCTTCCCTATACTAACAACAGTTCAGCCCCATGGGCTGAATGCCTCCTAGCAGTCAGAGTCTGCTAAATGCCCTCCTGGAACCCAGCTTCTGGGCTAGGGTCACCCAAGAGGAGCCCAGTGTTCCACTGTGTGGACAAAAGCATGATGATTGCGAGTATCACTTCACAAGCATGGTCCTCATCTGAACTGAAAAGTCAGTGTGGCCCCAGCCTGCCACCCTTCTCCAGCAAGAGCTCAGGAAGACAGCCCAGACTGACAAAATGCTCTCTTCCCCGGGCTTACTGGCTGCTCCCTTCATGTCCTAGTAAAGGTTTTCTAGGGACATGTGAAACAGGCAAGTACGCCAACTTCAAATCCACTCTCTCCCCTTATTAAGCATCACACAAGATAAGCTACTCCATGAAATCAACCGGTAGAAATATAAACAGTAGACCTCAATTCCTATCTGCGTTTCCTAGACAGTCTCAAGATTTTTCTCTGCTTGCATCAGAAAAAGCATAGGAACTTTCTTCTCATGCAGAGGCATACTTGGGCAGATGAACAACTCAGTCACGCTGCATGCAAAGTGGCCTGGTCACACATACCATAGGGCCTGGAGACCCTGTCCCCTAGATGCCTTGTTGGTTCAAGTTTCTCAAGTAGGGAGAGCGGAAGCTTGTCTGTTGCATGTGGTACTAGATATGGAGCTAAATTGTGGCTAGGAATACATCCAGAAGTTCTCCTGTGATTTCTGTTTAAGCCTGTTTTCATTCCTCTCAGAGCTTTCCCTAATGTGTTCACTGTCCTTTTTAACCCAACAATACTGTTGGTCAAATGAGACCCTTATCAGCTTTATCACATCATCAAAGTCTCCAGCCAGATGATGTGGTACCAGTTTTGATCTTTTTCTCCTGGGTCGTCTGTTTTCACTGGCTTATCCATTGCATGTCCCAGGAAGACCTATTCAAGACCTTATCAATGCTTATAAGTATGTAAAGGTTGGGTTGAAGGAGGAGGGAGCCAGACTCTTTTCAGTGGTTGCCGGTGAGAGGACGAGGAGCGATGGGCACAAGTTGGAACATAGGAAGTTCCACTCAAATATGAGAAAAAACTTCTTCACGGTGAGGGTGATGGAGCACTGGAACAGGCTGCCCAGGGAGGTTGTGGAGTCCCCTTCTCTGGAGATTTTCAAGACCTGCCTGGATGCAGTCCTAAGTAAAATGCTCTAACATGCTCTAGGCAATCCTGCTTCAGCAGGGCAGTTGGACCAGATGATCTCTATGGTCCCTTCCAACTCTAAAAATTCAGTGAAATTCAGTGAAATCCTAGTGACTCTTGGAAACCCCAGCATGGTAGCCTGAAATACATACAGTACTCCTTTAACTGTCTAGCCCTTCTTTGATCAAGTTCCTCCAGGGAGGCATTAATTCCTGAAATTAAAATAACAAGCAGCACAGAACAGAAATACTAAACTAGGTCGTAGGCGACAGCTAAAGGAAAGCTGAAATCGTTCACGGTTTCCACAGTCAGCATTGCAGAAGCCAGTGTGACAAACAAATGAAGGCAGAACGTCAGAATTCTCTTGTTGCCCAGGACAGGGCAACTCCCACATGTCCCCATTTGAGTTAAAAACACATTTCCCTTCCGGAACATATGGCTTGTCTTCACTAGAGTGTGATGGAGACTAATTTGTCCCTGTCTGCTTATTATACAGGTAAAACACACTGGAGATTGCAGACCTTCTAAAACAGTTCATTCTTTGGGGGAAAGAGGTGTGGGGAGAAAAAATGCAAAGAAAAGGTACCTAAAATACCTTCCGGCTTATAATTATTCTGATTTTGAGACACTACATCAAAAACAAGATCTAATTCTCAAGTGACTACAGTGCATTTTCACTGACTGTTTCCTTCTACCAAATATTTTGGTACCTCAAGTAATTGTTCCTCCCACCAACCTCTACTACCTTTTAAAATACTGAGGGCCTCTTGAAGCCAAATAAAATTACTCCTTTTACTACTTCTGAAACCAAACCTAGGGCTGAGGCCCTGGAGAATATAAAACAACAATGACTGGAACAAACAAACTGCTTGCACAAACCTGATGCACTGTCTAGCTATTTTTGCTGCTGCTGAAATCTGTATCAGATTTGACATTTGAGGGACATAGTGCCTAGGAACCTCCCACCTCCCCCTATACAAGCACACACTAGCCCGACCACCCGGCTTAGGTTTTGCCTGCTGGAAGCCAACTCTGATTACCTGATTCAATTTTCTCAAATATGCAAGATCCCCGTCCATGAGCTGAAAAGCAACTTGTGAGCCATGAGGTCTGTTCTCCCCCAGGTCTTTTCCTGCCTGCCTGCAGGAGTGTAATTTATTAACTTGCCCACATCCTCTGGGTCATTGGTCCCATGAGGACAAGGACAGAGCATTGTCACAGTGTGCCCCCTCTTCCGGGCTCACACGTAGTGCAGTGTTGGCATGTTTGGCCTGAGAAAACAAGATCCATCCTAGTACTGCAAATTCACACAGAAACAGGGAAAGCAAAGAGTGAGGGTGTGTTGAAAACTAGCAGTCAGGGCTTGTGGTTTTGACTGCTAGTAGAGACAACTGTTAACAGGATACCCAGAGAATGAGGATGCTGCAAGTGAACCAAGCAAATCAAAAGAAGCCCTTTTGACTTCATTTCGCACTTCAGATCAAACCACACAAACAGCCCTTGGCCGTCTGCCACCTCCTCCACCCATGACAGCAGCCCTCAGAGATGGCTTCACTTACCAGCTGCAACCTTCAGTAGCCTTACTGACTTTCATCAGCTTCCTTCCTCTCTTTTTATTCCCCTTCCTATTTCATCAGCAGTGTAAAACGAGTCTTTGATCACCACATATTTCAGCAAAGAACTTTGTCTGAGTTTATTTCTTCCTTCATCTAGAACCTAAACAAACAACAGCCTGTGTGTAACTTCCATTTAATGTTATTCACTTACTCATGGCCTTAGTAACAGACTCCACAAAAAGCCCCCAAAATAACAAAGATTATCTCTTTTTTTGAGGTGATGATCCCTTCTAATTTTTAGCATTAACAAGAAGTGATTTCAGTGTGCTTTGAGTGGGTGGGATAAAGGGAACAACGACCCATTTATAGAAAATAGTGAGTCCCATCACTCTATGACAAATCAGCTTAGTCAACTTGGGTCAGTACAGCTCATTGTTCTGACAGGAGAACCTGATTCCCTTTTGTAATATGCTGCAAAGTGCATGTGTAAAGACTTTACTGTACTTTTTGGACTTCTACCCATGGACAAAGCTTAGAGGATTAATCCTCAAGGGTCTCTGGTATTCACAAAATTAATGCAATCATGCCAAAATTCATGCGATCATGCCATGTCACTTGTTGGTCTTTCTTCATATCACCATGGCTTGACCTGTCCCAGCCTTCTTTATGAATGGCAGAAAAGCAATGGAGGGAAAAAAACCAGCAAAGATGGAAGAAGGTCACCATGGATGAGAAAGAAGCTCCTATCTGAACTCAGACATGAAAAGGATGTGTAAAGAGGTGAAGAGGTGGAAACAGGAACGTAACAGGATAAGACTGCTCTTTGGTCTAACCAGCTGCTCTTTTTTAACCAGGGTTAGAAAAGTCTAGGACAACCTGGAGTTGAGTTCATTAAGGGATGTTAAGGGCAACAAGAAGGGATCTACAATTATATAAACAGTAAAAGTAAGACTAAGGATAAAACATGGGAAAACACAGTTAGACTATGGAAAACATGCAGAATGAAGCAGGGGACTTGGTGTCAAGTGACACAGAAAATGCTGAGGTACTCAATGCCTTCTTTGCTTCAGTCTTTACTAGAAAGACCAGCCTTCAGAAATCCCAGGCTCCTGAGACCAGAATGAAAGTCTGGAGCAAAGAGCTTACCCTTAGCAGAGAAGGACTGGGTTGGTGAGCACTTTAACAAAGCGGACATACATAAATCCATTTGGCTTCGCAGTATACATCCATGAGTGCTGACAGAGTTGGCAGATGGGAGAGATTCTTGAGAAGTGGAAGAAACAAGCATCACTCCTATCTTCAAAAAGGAAAAGAAAGAGGATTGGGAAACTACAGTCTGATCAGCCTCATCTCAATCCCTGGGAAAGTAATGGAGCAACTAGTCCTTGAAACCATTTCCAAATACACAGAATCATGCTCAGCCAACTTGATAGCATTCTAAAACAAGGCAATTGTCTTGGTGGATGGGGAAAAGCAGTGGATACTGTTTACTTTGATTTTAGTGAGGCCTTTGACATTGTCTCCCACAATGTCCTCATAGACAAGTTTACAAAGTACAGGTTAGATAAAAGTTGAGTTGAATTGAAAACTGGCTGAACTATCAGCCCCAGAGTGTTGTGATTCATGGCACAAAGTCCTGTTGGAGGTCAGCAACTGGTGGTGTACCCCAGGGGTTGATACTGTGGCCAATGCAGATTAATATCTTCATTAATGACCTGGATGCTGGGACAAACTGCTCTCTCAGCCAATTCACAGATGATAAAAAAACTGTGAGGAGTGGCTGATACACCAGTTGTTCAGAGGGACCTCAACAGGCTGGAGGGTTGGGCAGAGAGGAACCTCATGAAACTCATGAAGAGGAAATGCAAAGTCCTCCATGGCAGCTATAACGCTGGGCTCCAGTACATGCTGAGGGCTGACTAGCTGGAAGGCAGGTCTGCAGAAAAGGACATTTGTGTCCCAATGTATAACAAGATGAACATGAGTCTGCAACTCACTGTAGCAGCAAAGAAGTTCAACAGCCTCCTAGGCTGCATTAGGCAAGGACTGCCAACAAGTTGAGGGATGTGAGTCTTCCTCTCTACTCAGACCTGGGGAGACCCATCTGGAGTGCTGGGTCCAGTGCTGGGCTCCCCAGTACAAGAAAGATGTAGAGTCAGTCCAGTGAAGGGCCATAAAGATAATTAGGAGACCAGAGCACATTTTATAGAGGAGAAGCTGACAGGCTGGGCAGGGCTCAGGAGGATCTTACCCATGTATATAAATAGTCGAAGGGAGTAAAGACGATGGAGTCAGACTTTCCTCAGTGATGCCCCACTGACAGGACAAGAAGCAATGGGCAGAAATTAAAAAAATGAAATTCAACCTGAACACAGGAAAACGGTTTTTACTGTGAGGGTGTCTGAGCACTGGCCCAGGTTGCCCAGTGAGGCTACAGGGTCTCCATCCATGGAAATATTCAGAACCCAAGCATACGCTGTCCTGGGCAACTGGTTCTGTTTGACCCTGCTTGAACAGCAGGATTGGACTAAATGGTTTTGACAGCTACCTTCCAACCTCAACTGTTCTGTGGTGTTGTGGAAACAGGAAATGTCACACTACTTTGCATTTACACGTCTGGAGTTCTGGTACCTCCTTTTCCAAGAATGTGGTAAAGTTAGAAAAGAGAGAGAAGAGCTGCAAAGTCAACCAGAAATAGGGAGCAATATTTGTAGTAAGAAAAAATGGAGAGAATGGTGCTTTGCAACTTGAGAAAAGAAGAGTGGAGAATTGATAAAGGTCTAGAAGTTCATGAATAATGAGATAGAAACAAAGGAGCGACTGTCTGCATTATCTCATAGCATAGGAATTCCTGACCTAATAAATGAGGTTATGAGGGAGGCATCAAGATTAGAACAACCATCAAATAACACTATTTCTGATAATATATTCTCAAATAGTAGAGTGTGCTTTATAGTGAGCAAGTTGCAGCTTGGCACCCGATACTAAATTTTTGGTAAGTCTAGGAATGCTGACACAGCCAACGCCAGTAAGCATGAAATAAGAGACAATAAACAGTGGGTGAAAGAGAAAAGAGAGAGAAATATGACTTGTTTGTTCACAAGAAATGGAATCTGACATGAGCAGAAGAGGCATGCTCCGAAACCTGAGATTTTAATCACTATGGGTAAGAAAGAGGAACAAATTGCACAAAGTTGGACTTATTAATATATTTTAGTATCAGATTTTTACTAAAAGATATGACTTCTAAGTGCACAAAAAACAAGTCAGTTTTACCCCATACATCCTGGACTGGCAACGGGGGCATATTCAGAGCTTTGATTCTAAAGCTCAACAAACATTCACATATTTCTTTCTTTAGATGGATCTGCAACAGTACATCCAAGCAATGTGTATAGAGAGTCAAATTAAAATCTGACTCTTTTAAATTGTCAGGATGATTTCTCTGTTGCAGGAACTTGCTCTGAAGCAGGAAAGCAGGGGTTGTTCTAGATGAAGCAACGATTATCTTGTGTGTGTGCAAGAAAATTACCTTTCGAGCTTTAAAATGCAAGTAAGCTTGCTTACAGATCCCATACATGATTGCACTACAGACTTTTATCACTAAAAAGGACTGAAAGTTTCCTGCTGTTTTTCTCTTGTTTGCATGTTATCATTACAATCTGCCCGTCAATACTTATTTTCTGAACTTACTGGAAACTGCGCTTTCATTCATTCTCAGGCATTGCCTGTTAGCTAGCAGTAGTCACAATAAGCAAGCATTCAAAACTGAGCTCACCAAAAATACTGCAGAGAGCACTGTGTAAAAGCCTCATCTGCAGTCATTTTTACCGGTGCCATTCTCATTCAGCGCTGTCACATACCTGCCTGGTGTTTAGCTGCCACCAGTGACAATATCTGTGCCAAGGGAAAGGTAACATTCAACCAGACTCCATATGTACTTCACCAGTAGGTAAAGCTGTCTCACACAAAATTATTTCAGAAGGTCATTATTAGAGCTGCAAGGTGAAGTATCCCAAAGTCAGAATAAAGAGCAACACATAAGCTAAACTCTTTATTCAACTCCTTTTGTCTGCACACTGCATACAAATTAATCACAGAGAGATAAGTCCAGACAGCAGAAAGAAGCTGCTTTTTGAATGGATCACACCTGGATCATGAAGGAGTCTTTTATGACCCTGCTTGATGTGCTAAAGAATATGGAAGGTATATGCTGAATGAGTTTGGGCGCTAGAAAAATAAAGACAATATCCAGATAAGAATAGTCACACGCTGTGCAGGACCTTTGTCTACACATTGGAAGTTCTTAACTTTGATAAGGTCTGTTAACAGTTCCCATGTAAGTTTCAAATCCTTGCCTAAAAGAATAAGCATGCTTGGCCATTGCAAAAAAAGAAATGTATCAGATGAAATATTTCAATGTCAGCAATTAAAAAACTTGGTCATTATAAAAGGCAAGGAGGGGAAGGGAAGGGAAGGGAAGGGAAGGGAAGGGAAGGGAAGGCAGCTGGGCTGGCAGGCTCTTACAGCAACTTGGCGATGACCAGTTCCTCCTGGAGGAGGAGAAGGCGCCTCTCGCTCCTCTTGCGGCCCCGGCTCAGCCGCACGTCCGCGCTCAGCACCGGCTGGGCCTCGCTGANCCTGTTTCAGTGTTTGACCACCCTTTCTGCAAAGAAACGTTTCACAATGTTAAGTGTGAACCTTCAAAGAAAAACATTAAAAGAAAAAGTAAATATTTTGGCTGAAGTTAACCACCTTCTAAAAAAAATCATACACAAAAAAGTACACAACATAACATAAAAATTAAAAATGAACAGCTCAAGTTATAAAATACTGAAACATTACAAGCAAAATAAACACTTTAAAGGGTAATATACATCAATTTGCCTATTAGAAGGCATTACCCATCTCATTTAGAAAAATTTTTTTCATTATTCTGGTCAATAATGCATGTTTAATTTTTCACCATATTGTTTTGTTACATTTCATCCTTGTCATGTGTATCCTTAAAAACACTTGTAATAAGCACTGCAATTTTTTTCATAGTATTATGCTTTTATTTTCTGTGGAAAGGAATAATAGAATTACAAATTCAGGAATGCAATTGAACTCATTTCTCTTTTTGGGACATCCTCAATTTTTGAATATTTTGCATCAAATGGACACCTGACAGTCAGTTATAGTTCTATTCTCTTTCTCTTTTCCTATCTACTTATGTTTAAGATCATGTGTGGAAGCCTTCAACTACAAGTCAAAATATTGCCTTAGTCCCACATCTAAACTAATGGCAAAGTAAATTTTACCATATGATCTTTAAAACAATCTATAGAAGATGGCACAATAATTATGTAGAAATGCATTTGTGATGAACGTTTGACTGCATAATCCTTAAGATTATGCAAAATTAAGATCCTTAATATTTTAATACTATACATTAATAATAATAATTAATACGATAATGCAATTACGCAATAATGCAATTACAGTCATGTAATGCTAGGAAAAATTTCAGGTGAAAAATAATTTCTGAGACTTCCAGTTATTCTTCTTTGAAGAAGACTGCTTCTTCCATCTCCCATAATTGAATATTTTGAACTATTTTGAAAATTCCAATCCTCTGGAATTCTTTTCCAAAATACCCAGCACAGCTTCCCTTGCTCTTTCCTGGTAAAAGGAAGAGCTTCTGCTGTCCTGGAACAATCTTGCATTGCAGTCAAGAGGCTTTATTTCTGGTTCCTAACAGGGTAAAGGAGCTGAGAGGAATGCAACCTGAACTGATGGTCAACACATATATATAGCACAAAGGTCCAACTTATTAAAAAATGCATAACCAATAATAGGTAGAAAATTATGGCAAATGGGAGAGGAGAAGAAACCCAAATAATATGTTGCAGTCTGGAAGAAAAAATGTTTTACTAAAGTACATTATTCTCTCTCTGCACCTTCCCTGCACTTAAAAACAAAACAAAACACCAAAAAAACCCCCCCAAAACAGAGGAGAAAATAAGCATCCTCAAACTAGCCACCAGTATTTCCACTGCTAAAAAGAAGGAGCAAGTAATGGAGCTAAATCACTAATCTTTTCTTCTCCTACCGAACAACAATTTCATGCCATCTATCTCATTTCTCGCCAAGTCCTCACCTGCTGCATGCAGTAGTCAGGAAACTGTGCCAGGAATACATCAGGGAATTATTTAATCTTTCAGAGTTTGAGCTATTTTGGAATACATTCAACAACACTTGCAAGGCAAAGTGGTGAAACACCTCTTAGAAAGCATAGGATGAGCAGAGAAGACCTGGGGGGGGTGTCAAACAACAATTTCAAGATTGGTTCATAGCCTGTTCTGTGGCTTACTGACAGGGGATACACTACTGAAATCCTGCTCTGCCTTTCAAATCATGAGAGAAATAGCACTTTTTCTGAAAATAAACTTCTACGTCCCACACATGACGAAACTGGGCATTGACTTATTTATTGCAGAAGTTCACAACTATCGCTCTCACGGTTTCCGCTTCTGGAGCTCATAATGGCATTTGGTTCTCATTTAGCCAACTTGTGTGAAAAATAACTTTAATGGAACGTAAGATGTTAGCAAGGATAAGGGAGGAAAAGAATAAGATTTTGTGTTGATTTGCTTATGTGTTCGCAGCGAATAGATAATCACCCCCAATCGTGATAGGATGGTGTGTGAGGGATGAGCCTGCTAGGAAAGTGGGCAAGTGGATTTTGCCTGCAATATGCAGATGGTCACTAGAGCACAGAGAAGATAGGCACCAGATGAGCATAGGGTAGGTGCTGATTTCATGTTGATGTTCTCATAAGGCATTACAGGCCCCTGTGCATACTAGTGAGACCTAAATGGGTGGGAAACTCCATGATAAGCACCCTGGAATTTCCAGCTGTCTTCCCTCCCCCTCTTCCCTCCACTGTTGCAGACACCGATGGGGAGGAGATAAGGACAAAGTTTAAGAGCTCTTCCGGAGAAGCATCTGCATGTGCAGTTGTATAGGAGATACTGAAACTAAGATAACAACACTAAGAATTATTTTTTTCCATACTACTTTCAACTTCTTATGAATGTAGTAGTTTTCAGGTGTTATGACAAAATGCAGCTGTTGCATTTTTCTGTTGCCAAGTACCAAATTTGATGCTCTGAGTCAAATTAGACTCATGAAATAGATCTGTTTTGTCGTTTACAGTTGCGTGTGCTTTTCATGAGAAAAAGTCAAGTGATAGATATTTCCTGATGCATCTTCTATGGGTACAATGTTGCAAGCTGCAGCAACAGCAAAAGGAGTGCTTATAACCTTCCAGCTAGCAGTTTATTTCAAGAAATTGGGCCCCAGTTACAACATGCACTGACTTTCCTTGAAAAAAACAAACCCCACCGGATTTCACCCATTGCTGATATGAAATGCTATTGGTGTTTCCGGAGTTTGCCAGTGGAGGGTGTGTTGAAACAGGCTGAATATTTTCCACAATTACTGTCTGTGCTCAACTGTTAACTGCAAACTTTTGTGGTATCTAGAACCAAACTTATTTTAAAAAAAAATTAAATCAACTGATGAGTGGGAAATAATGATAGACTGCGTAGTCAGTAATCTCAGGATGTACTGAGATGACTGCAGATTCTTATCTTTTAAAAGCGTTTTAATCCTTGTCTCAGGTATTTCTTTTGAAAGATGCAGGTACCACACTCATTTCATTCATCAGGCAGTTTATTGTATCGGGTCGTCCTTTTTTAGATAAGATTAACTCTTCAAAAGAATAAAGTGTCCAAAAATTACAACATACTATTTCATTCTTCTGAAACTACTGAGCAAGAACTTCTAGGAACATAGGATTTTATATTCAGAAGTGGAACTGATCTGTGTTGGTACTTTCTTTTGGAGAATTTTTATTTGCTTTCTCAAATCACTACATTTCTTTTTCCACATAGAGTTTGACTGAGAATCAGCATTTTTCACCTTAACATGCCTAAATTCAATCCCAGAGAGATCTGCAAAGCTGGTACTTGGAATTGAGCCCTGCGGACTTGTGATGCACTGAGCAGTTCATTCTAGTTTTCATAAACAACTGAACTCGCTACTCCTGAAAACTCCCACATTCCACCATTGTCGTTGACACTGTTTTAAAAATATTCAAGACTGAAATTACTTGAATATATTTTAGTGCTCTCAAGTTTAAATCTTGCACAAAATCTGATAGCATCAAAGATATTTTGAACAGTTTTCCCTTGGCCTTGAAGTCAGGTACTGAGTTAATTTAAATTGAGATTAAAATCAACGAGAATTTAGGTCATTTACAGGGCAGTGAAGGAATCAGAGCACGAGAGCAGGGGACCGGGAAGAGGAAACAGAATCTGTAGGGAATGGAATCTCCTTATATTGATGAAATATAAGAGAAAAATACACCTCGGTCACAGCGGTGAATTTGTACCCCACACTGATTCAAGGAAATACGAACAGATCCTTTCACGCAAATAGCACCTGTGCTGTACTAGTAGTGTTTGCTACAGACAGCAACAGTCCTCCGTTTTCCAGGACTTTGAACACTACTGACTTTTGCTAGACTATGAGCTTTGGGAAGACGAATTGAATCATACTTAAATTTTGGAGGACTCTGAGCGAAGGTATAGATTAGCTATAAAAGATAATGTGTTCATCAGGAAAGAATTCACTCTGAAGATTGCTATCTGCAACGAGCAGCAAGCAGGGAACAAATAGCCCTGATCTCACAGGCTAGGAAGGCACCGACAGTATGTCACTTGAAAAGAGACATAAAGAAAACCTTTAAGTGTTGTTCTTGCTCTAGGAAGATCATATTGTTTAGTTTCTTCACTTCTTATAATTGTTTTACAAGAATCTGTATCCTCCAGAACAGACATAATTCCACGTTAACTTAACTTGCCTTTAATGAAGGGTAATTTTGATCTGACTAACAGCAACCAGTTTTCACGAAAGCCTGCTGTGATTCTTAAAAGGAGCACTCAAGGCACCCTAGCAAGTGCCCAGCTCTGAAGCATTGCTTGAGGCTATCCAAGGAGGAGCAGAGGCTCTTCTATAGGAGCAAGCTGGTGTCAGAGCTGTCACTGCAGGGATCAAGAGAAATCGTGTCTTTCAATGATGAGCAAAAGCCAGGCAAGCCTCCAGCATTTGGCAAGCTAAATGGAAGCAGGTTTGGATTCTGATGTGTCTCAAAGGAGTTTTAATAAATAGAGAACTTCTGAAAATCTGGTTTACAAGCCAGCCAGGTTGGATCTAAACTAACTGAAATATCAATAGTAAGATTTGTTAATTTTCACAAAAGAAACATGTAAATTGAACACTTTTTATAACTTACCCCAAGAAATTTTGTCCCCTGTATGTTAAAAATGAGATGTGCACACACATCTTTCCACATTGTGTCAGGGACAAGGCAGTATTTTGATCATGAACACACAAAATAAAGTTTTTTGTGTCTTGCAGTCAGCACAAGATGAAGGACAAGCCAATGGTATCATCTGGCTTTAGCCTGTGTTCCTGCAGAGCCTGTTTCTTGAGGTATTAGGTTTGCTCTTCCACATGTATTTGTCACTATGCAGTAATAAGCATGAGCAAAGAAGGGTGCTAAATGTCCTAAATGCATGAAAATAAGGCTAAGGTATGAGAATTAAAGCTTTCTTCTGTTTTTTCCACCTGATGTTCTTGACAGGGTGCACCAGAAAAGAAACTGCCAGAGTGTCAGCAGCAGCCAGAGAGCACTGCTGGCCATTTACTCCTTCAGTGAAGCCACTCCATGTTTTGTCACCTTCCACATCAGCAGCTTCTTCTGGTTATAGGTCAGCATTGTGACCTATAACCTTCATTTGACTCCTGTAAAAGTAGATGGAGCACACACATGATCAGCAGCCCTAAAACCAACTGTACCACTTTTAATACTAGAATAAAATATTCTGAGACAGAGTACCTGGGTGCCCAAGTAAGAATCAGCTGGGATAAACAATAAATATTCTTTAAATATATAAGGCATATGAAATGAGCTGTGGCTTTTGCACCTGAGATCAAAGAGTAGAAACTAGAGTTTCCCAGACACTAAAGTGGCAGTTTTGTTCAGAAGAATAAAGGATGCAGTTAGTAAAACCAGATAAAATTCATTAAAAATAATTCAAATATGCTCCATAATAGCAGTTAGAGAAGCAAGAAGAACATGCCTTTATATTTCGAAGTTTCCTCACTGCTCCTCCTTTTAAGTCTTACCTTTCTACATTATTCAGATTTGTAAAGTAACTCTGTAATGCTATTGATATTATTCTTTCCATCTTTTCTGTCTGCAGAGGAGATATATTTTCCTGTTTTCTCCCTATTTAGTTGCGGTCCCAGACCACAGTGCTCCAGTACTCACTTTGGAACTTAATGAACACACGAGAAAGTCAAGAATTAACGACTATTTAATGGGATGGAATGCAGGAATTTAGAGCCATAAGGATATCTCTAGACTGGGAAAACAACTGTTCACTATGAACATTCAGCTGCATCTGACTCCTCCAGCCATGCATAGCCCTGAAGATCATATAATTAAGATGTGAATCCCATGTTGGTAAATATGTATTCCACTGTAAATTGACTTTTCTTTTTGAGGTGATAGGAGAGCTCATACTAATGATTTTAGCCGGCTTCCTAAAACCTATGACTAGAGCTTGCTGTCATAATAAACTGTAAGACACCATACTTTGTACTTTCAGCATTGTAGTTCATCCTGACCTCCTACGTATGGCAATAGAAAGCTCCATTTTTGTGGGCAATCACCTGTTTGGTGCTGAACAGCTTCAGCACAGAGCAGAACGGAAGTCAGCTGCTGACAGAAGAAATCACTCTCTAAAAATGTGTCACTGTGGGAAATATAACGTGCCGAAGTGGTGGCAGCTTCCAAGTCACGCACCACAGCTCTGTCACAAGCAAGGAGGAAAGAACATGCATTTACATGTCACTCTAACTGCAAGGTTCTTTAATTGTCTCCTGGTGTTTTTATGCTCTTGAGCACGTGTGTGTATGCGCACGCACATGCGCACCCACTTCTGTATGTATAGGTTTTATATAAATAGACACATAAATACATGCATATTCATATTCTATAACAAATTACTGCTGCAAATACATATGAACATATATGCACTCATTAGTATTTTACCCTGGGATGAATCAGACATGTTGTTCTTATTTCTGGATCTAATGAAAACAGATTTTAAAAGTAATTTCAGTGCACCCCTCAAAATATCGCTTAATCGCTTAATCAATACCCTCTACTGTCCTGGGAGACCAACCTAGCAGTTAGCGTGTTTTCCTTTCTCACTCCAAGTTGGGGTTGGTTTACCTCATATAAATTATATGCACAAAGAGAATGAGAGAACTCGCAGAGGAGGTGGAGTTTTTGTCTATGCAAGGGTGCCTTTAGATGACTGACTCCATAACATAAGCATCATAGATTGAGACTAAATCGAAATATACATTTTTTCTTAGGTTTAACCAGATGGTTAGCACTAGCTGGAAAGTGTTCTGACTCACTGACTGTACCAGTAAGTCCTCTCAGGGAGGTCTCAGGGAGGTACCACCATCCACTGTCACCAGCAGCACCTCAGGACCCCATCCAGTGTGGGGCCAGGAGCAGCTCTGGTGCAGCAAGAGCTCCAGCTCCACACTCATGCTTCAACCAGCGTCTTCCACAGGAGGACACAGCCATTTGAACACACATCTTCAAGTGTGAGAACGGGCACAAACTACATGGGGATAAAGTCCTGAACAGACTTTTTTCTGAAAAAAACAGCATCTACTTAAGTTAATACTCTGCTGTCACTAGTTAAGATGTTGGACTAATGAGTAGCAGCTTCATGGATCTCAAGCAGGGATGCTCGAGGGAATACAGGGAAATAAAATGGCTTGAATGCCTGAGTAACTGAAAAGTTGAAACCCGACTAAATTTAAAAACTGATAATTTAAGTTCATGCAGAGCCGAGAAGTGTGATACAGCCAGGTGCAGGCATTGAAAAAGCTGAATCAGCTCCAGCTCTCCCATCCTAGAGACACCAGCAAGGTTACAGTTACCTGTGTTTCACCTTGTTAAATTACTCTAATGCTCTGCTTTCCCCCTATATTACATTCCACTGTGAAAAACTGAGCACAGTTTCCTTTAACTCATTCCATCAATAAGGGATTTAGTATTTTTTTTAGTAATTTAATATATTTATTAAATTAGCAAACAAAATTAATACAAAAAATTATTTAAACTTATATCTATTCAAATTATTAAGTATTTAAATCACCAACTGTAAAACTTTCAGAAGTTAAAATGGTAATTTCTCCAAAGTTCCAATTTCATTAAATGAATAATGAAATTATAATTGTGGTAACATACTCAAATGTTTTTTTAGTCAAAAAATAGCAATAAGAATGTCAATAATTGGAAAGGCCAAATGCATAGTCATGAATAATATTAACTATGTTTAGAGAAAACTTCAGAAGGTAGCCATGTCTGGATGGAAATGCTTCAGCTTTTGCTTATTGAAAACGTTAGGCTTCTTTGAACATACATGGAAGAACATAAGCACCATTTAGGTGACACAGGCAGACGCAGGAGCTCTATGCCTTTCATGGAACTAATTGTTCACAATCTTCTACAGACCTGATTACACGACAGTGAGCTAAGCAAAGTAAAAATAAATAATTAAACACAAGTAAATGCAAAAAATGAAGAAGAGCACTGTGGAAGTAAAATATTTTTAAAGAGAGGAAAAGATTATTGATTTAGAAACTTATTTTGTGTCTCTGTTTTGCGTTTGGGTTTCAAATGTCTTCCAAAATGCACTCGTGATTTCATGCATAATCAGTGTGACATGAAATTACAGTGACTGCTGATGCAAATGAGGTAATTGTGCATGCCAATTATGTGTTACATGCCTGTTGCATTGTTTGAATAAGCAATTACTGAATTTATAGAGACAAGCATGTTAACTAGGAATGCATATTAGGCACATAATTACCACCACTTAATTCAGAAAATCAGGCAAAGCAGAATTTAGCTGGGGGAATGGTTATGAATCTTGGCATTTTTCCTAGGCATAAAATTCTAGTTTCATTATATGAATTTTTTGCATTTATACCAGCTTATGCCCCAAAGTGATTTAGAAAATTAAATAAGCTCAGTAAAATCAGGCACGTGCCTAGCTAAGCATATAAATGGTCATTCTGATTACTTTCGCACTCCTTGAGTTTTCTGTGCAAATCTCAAGGAAGCAGAGTTATCTGTGGAGAGCTCTTAATTTTCTACTGAGCTTTTGTTGCCCCACTGGCAGATTAAGCAGTCCCACATGCTGTAGGGCAGAGGAAGGAGTGAAGACCCAACACACTGAAACCAAAATTTTAGCCAGAGCGATGGCTGGTGCTTTCTACCTTTGGATGCTTGGTGGCCTGAGACTACCAGGCTGCATTTTGATGCCCAGTCTGAGACATGCTGTCAGCTGGTGCCATGGCACCACCCACTCAGTTGTGGTAGCTCCCGGATCATCCATAGTCTCTCGGAGTGCGTTGACCACTGGCTGGTCTGTATGGACTCATCAGTTATTACTAATTCTCAAAATGGCATGCATGTATAAAACCTCAATTCTGTTACTGCATTTGCTGCAAATGAAGCCATAATATGCATTTGTCAACTTGGGGAAAAAAAAAAAAAAAAAGCTAGTATTTAATTTATTTAATTGTTCCTGGTGGTGGCTGTGTCTGTAGTCCCAATGTGAATTATGTATTGATAATTCTTCAACAGAGATGTCAACATAAAGAGAAGACTCGGATCAACATATTTTATACATTTTATACATAACCCATGAATAGATCATACTTTAAAAGACAGTTATTTTATAATTGTTTCAAAGGATAAACTAGATATTTTATAGACATTTATAACCATTCCAAGTGATAAAATCAATAATTCAGTACTCTTTAAAGAATTCTCAAATGAAGATCACAGAGCTGGTAAAATATCTTTTCCAGACTCAATCTCACAATTTTTTTTTTCCCACTGAGAATGTATCACTCCTTTCAATTGAACTGCATGCGTTTGTAAGGCTATGAGGGTGTGCAAGTCACGAGGGTAAGTCACACATTTAGAAAATTGCCTGGAGGTCCTGATTATAGCTGAATTATTTGGGCTATTAGAAGTTTATACTTTAAATGTTTGTAAAACCAAGAGAATATATTAGCAAAAACTAACTCCCTGGAATAACTAACAAGGTGGAAGGATTTGGGATCAATCCTTTAGCCCCCATGGAAAGCTCAGCAAAGGAGGCCTGAAGTATGTCACCTAAGCTGTCCTCTTTTCTGCTCCAGGTGTTGATAGCATTTGCTCCAGAGTTTCAGCCCTTGAGTTTCATGTTATGCAATTATATTTGGAATGCTGGTGGGCTCCCAAAGACATGGAAACAATCTAGTTCTCCCTTTAAAATCAAAACAAAGAAAAGCAAAACAAAACCCTCAAAACACTCCACCCACTGCTCTTCTTTCCCGTCCTCTCCTGTCCTCTATCCCCAAAGGAAAACACACTGGGTCTGATTAACTCAAATCCTAATTTCATCTCTACGCAAAGTCAAGGAAAGAAGGAGTCACCCAGGCTTACTGTGATTTCAGAAAAGAGTAGTCATCTATTTTGAGTTTCTTTAACGGTCAATCTGTTTTATTCATTCAAGTTCATATTTGACATCAGTTCCCTCTCTTTATGACAGGATTTAAGACCTTAACACTTCCTTCTGTGATACATCTCTTTTCACTACATCTTTCTGATAAGCGTACTTACATTAAACCCATAGCAATTGCTTGCAAGCTTTGTGCAGCCTTTGGATTCCTGCATCCACTTCAGACAGGTTTGTGTGCTTAAAAGCTTCTCTGTGTTTTTTCCAGATCCATGAGTTGCCTTCATAAAAGACAATGTCTTTCCTGAGAGACCTTCTGTCACTGCATATTCCTGCATAGATCTAATGATGCATTTTTAATGTCGAAAGATTCTAATCAAAATGGTACTATGACAGAAATATTTTTTCTGTAGGTAACTACCATTTTTTGGTTATTTTTCTTGTAGAAAAATGACAAATGAAATCTAAAACTGTTTTTTTTTTCTTTTTTTTTCACAACATTTTGCATTGATGTGTTTTTCACAAAGACAGTATTGTTTTAAATGTGAAAGATCAGATTTCAGGTAAATCTTCTGAACACTTGTAAACTGCCACCCTGGTAAGTCAATGTACAGTTTTTGGTTTTGTCATTTGGCAGCTTTTCCAGACTGTGTTTTGGTTAAAGAAGTTCCAGCGTCTATGTTTACCCAGAAGTGCTGACTTCATAAAAATATGCAAGGATTGTATGTAAACATCTGCCTTTTGCTTGATTAAGATCTCTGGTTAGTGTCGTCTATTTATTTGTTGTCATATATTTTAATTTGTTTTAAATTGTTAAAAAGTACTATTCCAAGTTATAGGGAAAGTAGCAAAAATAGAAATGCTTAGTGAAATTTACTTTTTTCAGTGTCTTGAGCTTTCACTAACCTCAGACTTCTCTTTTACACACTACTGGTTGATGCAGAATTATGTTGATTCATGTCAGTCTTGTGGTGTTTTACAACTTCTTTCATCTCTTCTCAAGTGAACCCATGTAAAAGTTTATGAACATGAAATTGCAAAGGAAAGTTAACTTCACTCATTCAGTCTTTCTTTTGGTTTGAGTTTTGAACAAAAAAACCCTAACCAACTGTAATCTGAACTATTTGTTTGCTTCCATTGATGACAGCAAAATTCAACTTTATCAGAAGAAAAATGTGATGAAAATTCAACACCAGAATTTTTTTCTTACACACATTTTTTCTTTCCGTTGTCATAAAGCGGTCACAATCCTACTATTTTTTTTTTTAATTTAAAGAATTTTATGCCATGTATTTTATGCTTATTGTTTTAATTATTTCTCTTTTTAAAAAATACTTCATGTCAGAAGATTTTATTTCTTGGTTTTCTTTCTCGTGTTGATTAGAAGGGAATTTCTAGTATAGTGGAAACTCCTCATGTCTACCTGTAATGCCTTAATAAGAAGTACCAAAACATGTTTATCTATCTGAAATTTTGGAATGTCCCTAAGAATGATGCTGTCTCAATACTCAACAGACATTGCTGGACCCTTTGTGAGAGCCTTTTTTCCGGCCTGCCATTAGCTTAATCTAGTATACCAGAATTAGATGTATTGGTCCGGGGAAAGCTTAAGCTCTTTGCAACTGTGGAAGACTTTGTAGTGGCAAGGAAAGCAGGGAGGCAAATGAAATTCCCTTGCACTGACCAAACGGCTGCCCATCATACAATGAGCTAAAGATGTTTGTGCTCCCTCAGGCCCCAATTTACCTGTATTTCTGGAAAATTGTATCAGAATCTCAAATTTCAGAAGGTTGTTGTTCTGTTACTGTTACTTGTGCCCCAAGTAGTACTGAAGCTTTAAAGCAGGTCTTGAGGGGAGAACTGCTTATGTGTGGAGGTGAGAGTTAAAAGACTTATTTATATCTTCTGTAGATGATGTTCCTACAGTAAAGGCGACAAAGAGGCAATTCTAGACTCTGGAGATCTAGTAATCCTCTGCCCTCAGGAAAGAGGATTTTGCATCAGGGAATGTGCCTCATGTTGTTCATTTTTTGCTATCTGAGCTACTAATAAAAAAAAAAAATTCTCGTGCCTTTTAACAACTAGTTACACTGAAGATTTCCTATATCTAGAAGAGCAATCATATAAAAATATTCTAAAAGAGGACTATATGGTCAAAGCAGTGTGATATCTTAGGTCAAGTGTGTCTAGATAGAGGTTAGGTCATTGTCTATATTTTTACAAATATATGTTATTTTGGGGCTGGAGGAAGGGAATCTTCAGTCAGGTCATCTTCTTGCTTTGTTACCATGTGATTCAGCTGCAGCTACTACTGACTGCTGAGAGGACTCTTCAGTATAAGACTAATTGGAAGTGAGGTATGCACAAGATAATATTCTTAAATAGGTAAATCTGCTTAAAGGAAGAAGGGGAAAACCAGCCTCTAGAGACAATCTTTTGCACCAGCAGCAGCCTTGGCTTTCTCTTGACAGTCCCCATTTTGTTTTCTCCATGAGTTGTTTTAAAAAGGAAGCCAGGGCCCTTCTCAGAATTGCAGTAAATGTAATTGAATTTCAAATGTTGTTTTCAAACAAACAAACCATAGAAAAGTTGAGGATGGGGAAACATAAGCAAAGTTTTCTGAAATGCTGTTGTACAGGCAAACACATGTTTTGAGTTAAGTTAAGCTCATTTCTGGTAACAGTATTAACTTTGTGATGGCCATGGCCAGCAGGCATATGGGGAATGGAGGGTGGCAGCTTTTATCAAATTAGATCTAAAGGGGAAGAATGTGTATTTAGGTTCTTTTTTTTTCTTAGTGTTTTTTAGAAGGTAATCTGGAAAGGGCAACTAGAAGCTGGGGGGATCATAGATCATATTGTTTTGGGGCTGGAAAGAAGGACTCTGCTTTTGTTAAAGAACAACTTTTCAAGACGATATTTTCTTTATTTCAGTTTAAAATGCGGTAGTTATGGAAAATCATGCTAAAATTTGTATCTGCTTTCCCTGAAATTTGACTCAGTGTTTATGTGTGACAGAACCCAGTGCATATGAAAGTAAGCAGTGTAGTTTTTATGCTACGTTGACATTTCATAGCTAGATAGTGATATTCCATGCTTTTCTTTCCTGAACTCCATTCAGTTACAGAGAATTTCAGCAATCCAGGGATAACTGCAGTGAAATAATGTTTGAACCATCCCCTTGCCCAGTCTCAGTTATATCCTTACAATAGAAGGTGCTTCAATGATATGAGTAGGCATAAAAACTAGTCTTGGAGAGATGAAGTAAAAATGGCTTCCTGGGACCATACACTCAGAAGCGGCTGGTATGCCACACCTCTATCAATTTGCATTACTGATGAAAAGCACTTCTAAAGGGAACAAATTCTATCTTTAAGTGATTTGGAAGCAATAAATACAAGCTTCCCACCTCCACTGATCCTCCTTTGGGCTACCTCTCTCGCTTATAAACCCACATACGTTGTTTTAACTGAATAGCTTTCAGAACAGAAGCTTTCTTGGTTCACTTCTGTGAGAAGAGGACTAAACTGGAACACCTTCACTCATAGCTAGGGAAGGGTCAGCTTGAATGCTCAGTGCCTTGTATCACATGCATTGATTCATCACACTTCTGCATGAGTGTAAAACAATGTTATAACAGAATGCCTCAGTTTTATCGTGCTTTGCTGCCTTTTCAGTGCAAGCCTGTGAAGTGCAAGCTTTCAGTTTTTCACCCTGTCTATCAGTTATCAACCATGAAACTATGAAAGACGAGATTTTCCTCACTCTTTCACTGAGGAAAGTAGTCCATCTTATGCTGTACAGGGAGCTGCGGGCTGGCAGCAGTGCCAGCGGAGCCAGACCGGGCTGCAGCCCGTCTCTCCCCGTGGGAAGCAAATTAAGTGTCAGTCATCCTCACACTCTGTTCCAGTTCTGTGTTGAAATGCAAGCTTAAATTGAGGATGAATAAATTCATATTGGTAGCGTTGACAAACTGCACAAATGGCAAAAGTGACTAGTAATTTTTGCTGAAGTCAATGTCACATTAAACAAGAGAAACAAAGTTTAGTGACACCTAACACACAGTACTTACAGGGAAAAACAAACAGATCAAGATAGTCCTTTTTTCTTTTTTCTCTTATCTCCAATTTCATTATCTCCTTTATCAAGCAGCAAAGCAGAGATAGCAGAACACACTGAGCGAGTTTAAAGTTTTGTTTTGAGCAAAATGGATTCTCTCTGCTCCATATGCATGCTCAGGCAGCTTCTTTGGACAAACATTTTTCTTTCCAAGGAGGGAGGAAGAAGATGGAGGAGGGAGTCAAAACGTGAAACATGCCCACCATTTGTAGATGAGACACTTCAGCATGTCACGTATCCTCATGCAGAGATGAGAGCTGCCATAGCCGGTGCTGTGCCTGCACCCACGACCCAGTGGTAATAGCCTTGCCACTATGGCCATTAAAAAGGGCCCCCAGAAGTTCGTGTTCCCCTGCACAAAATCAGGTGTGGCTGTTCTTTAAGACATTTTTACTGTGTCAGATTATATTCTAACCTTGTTCACCATGTTTAGGAACTTTCTATAGCATTTTAGTGAACAGATTCCAGGTAGAAGATATGGGCCACATCTACTCATACCCCTATCAAAGGTCATGAACTTATCTTCACTTCAAAGGCTACATATTTTCTTCCCCTTGACAAGAGGTGCACAAGAAAGAACAGGCAGAAGCTCGGCTCTAGACATCCTCCGTATTCCCTCCCAGGGAAGGCATGACTTCATCTCCCAAAAGCCCTCTTCTCCCCAGGCAGACAAGGCAGCACCTCATCCTCTCCGTATGCAGTCTGGAGGATTCCATGCCAAGGACAAGGTCACAGGGCAGGTGAGGGGGTGACCTGACAATGTCAACCCAACCACTCGTCCAGCTGGCATGCCTTGAGAAGTCAAGGGAAGGATGTAAGAAGGAGACAATCATAGCATGCAGCCTCCCCTGTCTGGCTGTCTGTAGCTCAGGGGCTTCCTGAGTCACAGCAGTGTGCTTAATAGTTCTTGATGAATCAAGGATTGCTGTATGAGATTTTTTTAATCACCGTTTGACCCGACGTTGACTGTCAATATCCATAGCACTCCTTGGCAAAGATTTTTACAGCATAACAATGCATGTTGTTGGAAGAGATGTATCTGATTTTTTTTAATTTATAGCCAGTTTTTTAGTTTATAGCCTGTATAACCATCCTTCCTCTTAACTACCTCTCTTCCAGACTGAAAGAACCTAGTCCCTTCTGAGGTGCAAGCTATTTCACACCTTTCACCACTGTTGTCTTTCGCTTTATAGATTTATTGTATTCTTTTTAGGTTGGACAAACAGACCTGCATACAGTTTTTGAGCCACTGATACACCCTGATCTTTTACAATGTCATTATAATATTTTCTGGTTTATTGTTTATTACCTTCTTAGTAAAATTCCAAACATTTTTGAAACAAATAGATAGAAAACACACCCACACACTGCATAGGAAAACCTAGATAGACCGTCAGTTTGTCTTGACAGGATGTTTGTGTTATGATCCAACAGACCAAATTGCTGCTTTATATCAAGAATCATCTAGCTTCAGCAAAAAATTAAACAAAACAGAAACAAAACAAAACCCCAGAAAACAAACGCCAGCCAGTCAACCAAAACTAGTATCTTTTAATCTTGTCTCCTGTGTGATTTATGTAATATTGAAATAACATTTGTTAGTAAATAGCTCCTGCTTGCACAATTATATGGGCTTTTTAAGCCATGGAAAATATATAATCACCCCAATGTGATACTCAGGTGGTATCTACCTCTCCTTCCTTCTATGGATGACTCTGGACTCTGAAATCAGTCTCTACCTTGCTGTGCTGAAAAGCCAAGCTTTGTGCAAGAACCATACGCGCTTCCCAGTGTTTCAATTGAATAAAGAATTTGCATATACTCAGTGAGAACTTTGTTATTAATTTCTTTGGGAGCAATATTGGTGTGCCCTCATAAAATTTACGTGACAGCTTGATTTGCATTCACCAGAAGTGCAAAAATTATATTTTCATGACAGAGAGCACTGAACACATCTTTAGGATGTGTGCAACCACAGAAATGAGTTTTATGCTTTTAAAATCACATATTTAATGAAAGCATGTTATTTCCAAACAGCTTGGTGCTTATCCCACTTGGTTTCTTTGACATATAATTGTAAAACTATTAATTTTTTTCAGAGAGCTCTTTCACTCAGCTTCACCTAAGAAAACATCTTCTTCTACAGAGGAAAAAAAAATTCGACATTTTGAGTATGTGAATTCTTTCATTCCTTATTGATTACAAAAATAGAATTTAGTTTTCAATGTTATATTAAGTATGAAACATAACAATCACTTCATTTGCTGAGTACAAAACAAATGCATGGTATATTAGTATTTTGATAATTTCACTTCTCAGAGTAGTGTGTCTTCAAGAATTTTGAGCCTGATTTATTAGGTAAATGAGGTTGGACTGCTCATGCTGTGTGTGTATATGGACCTATGTCTCTCAGTCACCTCTTCTTTTTTCCTTTGAATCCTGCTAGCCAGCTTCATCCAAAGTTTGACTGAAGGTAAAAGACTGATAAATATTCAGTGTTCAC
The DNA here is from genome assembly GCA_013399435.1 of Arenaria interpres. Taxonomy (NCBI): domain Eukaryota; kingdom Metazoa; phylum Chordata; class Aves; order Charadriiformes; family Scolopacidae; genus Arenaria; species Arenaria interpres. The sequence continues at coordinate 73,120 of VXAK01009590.1, read as the reverse complement.
AAACATTAAAGAAGTAGTCATCAAGGGAGAGGGTAGAGTCTGTGTCAGGCCAATTCATTCAACCGTCATAGCCATGAAAGTATCCCCATAAGCAAAGGTTCTTTTATTACAGTGCTCATTTGTTTTACTTCAGCAGTAAAACACCAAATTCAGCCTCATATAGACAGTTTGGAACAGAAGACCCACATGATAATTTGGAAGGATATAATTTTTTGCTCGTGGCTGTATCTCACAGATCAAATCAGCTTAGTATCACATGCTTCATGTTCTGAACTTTGATTCCAAGTGAGGCAAAGACAGTACTTGTGACACCAGGTCAATCTTAGGCTTCAAGAAGATAACGAGCCCAAAATTCATCCTACTTTTCTGAACTGACTTTAGATGGAGCCATAAATGGCTATTTCAAGCAATCAGGGGAACATTTTTGGTGACAGTTATCAGTCTTGCATCTGCTCAAAAGAAGAATTATGAAAATGACAGAACTTTCAAATTAGCAGGTATGTATGGTCAAGACAGGGCAACTTTTGATGACAGGTCTGAGGACACAGGGCACCTGAGAGCCATTATCTTATTCACCACTACACTGTTTTCTCCCATCTTTTCATTTTCTACCTTTTAACTATGTTTTCTATTTGTGCTTGTACATCTTTGATTTAGCTAATGTTTTCCACTTATTTCCTTTCAACTAACTTTGTGTGCTGAACTACAACTCTTGCAGTAAGAGGGAGAGTATGAGGGAGCTCTTGCAAATCTAGGGGGAAAAGCAGGAGGAAACAAACATCCTCAGGGGGAATGAACCATCCTTTGGAGGTGTCTGTCTTCCTCCACTGGCTACAGAAGGGTTCTGGTTTTCTAACAGAGGCACCTCACTTAAGTGGGATGAATCTGTGTATAGGTGTTTGCATATTGCTCCTCACAAGGCAGCCTTTGTCTTGGTAGAAGGCGTGCTATACAAATATGTCTAGTTTTTTATTGATTTGAGGGGCTGTCATGGCCATCATGATGATGTGCAGGTGAAAAACTACCCTGAAGTAAAGGGAACAAGGAAAGATAGCCAAGTGATCACAGCAGGAAGGCAGGTACATAGATGAGGAACTAATTCACCTCTGTTTCTTCCCATCACCAGGAAAAAAAGTACTAAAACCCTGCTGTGAGATCAAACAAACTAAATAATATAAAAAAGACCCAAATACAGTGATCATCTAGACATCAAAGGGACTGGTTCTCCAGTCCCCTCGCCTTCTGCAGTGACCTATGCTCAGGCAGGATGAGTGGAGAGCGGGTGGAAATGCAACTGCTCTCGCAGGGTAGCCCTGCACATGGCTGTATTCCGCCTCACGAAGTACAGAGCAGTGAACAATCCAGCTCTGTTCTTTCAGAAGAACATGCTGTTACCTGCCTCCTCCAGCAACATGTCCTCAGCAGTCCTTCATCCTGTGGATTGACATGTGGAGAGAGCTGCACTAGCCCAACCTTTGGTACCCCAGGATCAGATAGTCGAGAGCAGCATAAGCCTAGCGTCCTGAGATCTCAGAGGCTGGATGAATAAAAATTGTATATTGTGGGGTTAGCATGCCACAAAATTTCTCCTTGGAGTCTCATGGCAGAGATGCAGAAATTTTAAATATATGTATAAAAGAGTAGAAATCAGAATTGTAGAATACATTTCTTCATACACTCTGGAGTAAGTTTCCATTTGAGCTACACAGCGGCATTGTCTTAAAAGCATTGAGTGTTTGAAATCATACACATGTATGGTTCCCAGAAAGAAAGATAGTCTGAACTTCTTTCAAGAATAGGTAACAGATTCTTTGAGGAGTATTGAGATTTCTGAATCAAAATGTAGCTGAAGAGAATAATAAAAAACTCTGTTACTACACAGCCAAATTTCAGGCACTGGTTAGATGACCCAGAGGATGTTTGTGCCCTGACATCTAGTGGAGCTGTGAGCATTTGAGCCAGGTCCATGATGCAATAGAAAGGGAAAGCTGGGTACCTAAGTCACACAGTGGAGAGGCAGCAGGATGTCACCCTACATACCCATGCTGGGACCTCAATCAGGACATATTAGTTCTGGTCCTGAGGCAGTACGTCTGCAGTTATGCAGCAGCGCTTAAACAAACAGTTCCTCTTGTATATCATTTTACTACGGAGACAGCTCGGGTATATCTCCAGCTCTTGTGGTACCAGATCACTAAAAGCCAGTGCCACAAAACTGAAGATCAGCAGTGACTCTTTGCTGGAGAACTGGCAAAAGGAGCAAACTAAGCTCTATTGTCAACACAAGCATTTTGCTTAAATGGCCCTCAGTTGTTACAGCAATTTGGCTGCAGGCATAAGTATGCCAATGATGCTCTGTGGGGAGCAACCTCTGAAGGTCAGAAAAACAAGAGGAGTCCATAACTTCATGAAATGCAGAAGCATGACCCCTTGCCCAGGTGTCCTAACTTAGCTAGGAGGAAATGCAGGAGAGCAAGAGCGCTGCTTGAACTCCTGTTTTTCAACCTAGCTGATGGGTGCCCTTTCTTTAGAAACTTCAGGTTTTTTACAAATGCTCTGAAAGCTGGAGAAGTTCACCAGAGGAATTTACCAGTCACCAGTACCATTAGACTACAGATTAACAAGGATTTTACAGAGACAGTGTGAATACTCACTACAGTTGTGTGCAAGAGTCTTTTTACAAAAGGGTTTTCTCCCCGTTCCCTGGCTCTGGGATCTCTGTGGCTGCTAAGCAGGCCTGTGAAATAATTGCTGCAACTGGCGCTGGCCTTACTGCAGTTATTACTTAATGTGTACATCATTGTACATTCTCCCTTTAAAAGTTTTTGTTGCCAAAGACAAACGTGCTACAGCTTGAGAGTTTGCTTTTGTGAGGTGAATGACTGACACCTAGTGTTTAAAATCTATTCACATGGAAAAAGGGATACATTTCCTGAGAAGAGCTTCCAGTTGTTTCAAAGTACCACCCCATCAGCAATGCTCCAAGTAGAGGCCTAAGGTGTCCTAGAAAAGTAGCATTTACAGGGATCACAGTATTGGGTTACTAAATCAATAATCACCACGGCCTGATAATCACCATGTTTTCACTTAGTGAAAGTCTGGAGTGTGCTGCCTCTACCCCAAACTTCCCTGTGCCACTACAACTAACCCATAGCTCTAGAGCTGGGAGGGAAGTGACCTGCCGCTAACCAGTGGGGTGTCCCTGGCACCCCTGTGCTCCCGGAAAGGCCAGCACTGCCCCAGTTTCTACTGCTGGGCAAGCGGTTTCCTCACCACTTTTAGAACAAGTCGTGTGCCAAGGAATATGGCAGGAGATGAACAACATAAATTCTGCAAACAGGTTATCTTAAAGCTTCTTAATTTCAAATTACCAGGACTAACAACTGCTCACCAGCCACAGCCTTTTCCTTTAACATACACTGTCTTCAATCTAAAGGAATCCAAATCATATGTTACACATGGGACAGGTATTCTGTTATTTTATTCTTTATTGGTTTCCATAAAGGAATAAATTGAGAGATGTAAGGATGCAAATAATTTACAGTTTTTATATAACCCTGAATACCTCATATTTCACAGACTCTTCAGTCAAGTAGAGCAGGATTACAATGCATCAAAGCTGACTACATTCACAATATAATGAATCTATGTTACTGTAAATTCTCCTTACCCTGCTGAAAGTGGGCACAATTTTGCTTGCGTCCATCTCTTTCTATTGTTGCCAGATGTTCAAACAGTCCATGGCATATGCATCACTATTTCTTTTTATTAAATGTCCAAGAGGGATCAGGGATAAAGCTTTCCCATCCTGTGTGTTTCAAATAAAACATTTTGTACTATAGAAAAATCCCTGTCATTCAAGATGCTACTGAAATTATGTAAGTGGATAAAGCCCATCTCCATACTATCACTGGAAGTCCAAGCTAATAAAGTTTCCCCACATTCACACAGTGAAGATGAACTGGGTGACTTCATGAAGCCATCCAGTTCTGAGGTTTTCTGGGTTTAGATGTTGGCTGAGCAGCATGCTTGGCTTATCTCCTGAAGACAGAAGTCTTACACTTGGTTTCAACACTAGCAGTGAACTAGTCTCTTAGTTGGGAAACACATTATGATGCCTCAGCAGTTCCTCCAACTGCTCTAAAAATATGGCTGTGGTTAGACAAGATGATCTTTAAGGTCCCTTCCAACCTAGAAGATTCTGTGATTCTGTGAAAGGCCGACCTAGACCAGTGGTCCATTTTCTCTCTAATAGTGCCAATAGCAGGTGCCCAGGGGAGAAAGTAAAAAGAGGGCAGATGCCTTCTCCCTGTGTCTTGCAATTTATGGGTGGGGGACCACATGAGACAGAAGAGCTGACTTTGTATCTAGCAAGTCTTTGATAGATGTTTTTTCATGCTTTAGTTCAGTTTCTTTCTGAACCCATGTATGCTTTCAACAAGCAAGCAGCTCTATAGTTTAAAAACTGGAAAAAGGCTTCCCCACATAGTAGCCTTTTGCACAAAATGAAGGATGAAATGAGTATCTGGTAGCTATCATGTTTCTAGAATATTTACATAATCATTGCATTTCTCATTTTCTCCATTGGTCAAAAAAACAAATGACAGCCAGAAGCCAAAACAAGCTTTAAAGTACAATTATTTTTCATCTGTATGAATGCAAAGTGGCAGCTTGCTGGATCCAAAATAATTTTGTGTGGTAATGAAAACATAATATTGCTGCATGGTCTGGAATACTAATTCTTTCATTCTTTCCCTCTATTTCTATCTCTTCATTCCTTCTTTTTTAATATCTTGCTTTGCCTAGGTGTTATGCATGTATTTTTTTATGCTTACATGTGTTGGATTTACTGCAGATAGGTAAGTGTGACTGTGTTTTTTTAGAAGCTTTTACAAACTTAGAGGATGATAATAGGAAAGCTGAGTAAAGCTATGGTAGTTTTGACTCAAAGGTGTTGACTGCTTTGCTGGGTCTATGTTACTTCAAATGTTTTCCTGAACTAAGTACCAAGATCATATTCTCTATTTGTCCAATGGTTAAGGGTTTGATCACTTGCCAGGTTTCAGGAGAACCAGAAGCACGGTGTCAGGCTTTATATGCAATTAGCATTCAAAGCTGTGACCTGGATTTTTTCTGAGATTATCAAAATTATGCTGACATTAATCTATTCCGATGAGATGCAGTAATACAACTCTTAGTGTAATGCAGTGGTGTATCAGCTACCAAAGCATTTTTGTCTTCTCAACGCCATCTTTATCTTTAGAGCTACTTTGTAGGGGCCATCTGGTTCTTTTAGATAGAACAAGTTGTACCAGTTAGCTAGCACTGGTTATTCAAATGACAGCAGATAACATATATAGCTGTAGCGGGGAAATACAGGCGGTATGATAAGAACACAACATGCACTGTACACTTGACCCTGATGAATAATTTTCCATACAGACAGCATTTCCTTGACCACGTTCCTTCCACATGCACACACACATACCACACTCACAAGCTTTTTATCCGTTTGATACGTTTCGCTTTGGTGAAACTTATAAAGATGTACAATTATGTGTAGATAAGATGCTTGCATCCTCCAGCATCTCCACTTGATAGTGAGAAGAATAAAATTGTGAACTCAGAGTTCGGCCTAAAAACTGTGTCTCAAGATTCACTGCCCTTGATCTTGATCAAGCCTGTTTCTCATCAAAACTGCTGTTGCTGGCTTAATAATGTTGGTCTGAAACATGATGAGATACGAACTGTAACTTCTTTAACTGTGTTGGAAAAATTCCCAAAAGCAAAGGCTACCCCTTCCAAGCCATTCTTTGGCCGAAGTATCTCCTTTCACCTGGGTAGGGAGAGCCAGAATAACTATGTCAAGAAAAGCATGTTTTGCCAATGTAGGCATTTGAACTCAGTCTGATCGTTTAGGGTGTGACAAGAAAGAGATGGGCATCTCCAGAAAGGACAGTCATCCTGTCTTGGACACCTGTTCTAGACTGAAATGACATGTTTGCTGGAGGTCTTCTCTCAGTATATATCCCAGGGCCCTGGCCAGCTCTGATTAGACACCCAACTTTGAGAAGGCCAAAATTAGGAGAGATTTATCCTGTCCCTAATGAAGGCCAGGTCTTCATGGTAGAGAGGAAGGTGGACTTCTTTAATTATCATAGTGCAGTTAAAGCACCAGACCTGCCTTGAGTTAAAGCAGTTTGAAAAAGTCAGGAAAGTTTCTCATTAAAAGCAGGTTGGTTGTACAGTAGGTGGCAGCAATGGACAGCCTGACCGGCTGTCGTGCAGAGTCCCAAGTCTGAGGGTTGCTCTGCTGATACCCTTCATCCTCTTGCAATTATCCTCCTTTCAAAGCAAAGGGAAGGGAGTTGTGCCTTCAGAAGCTACAGTAAGGCACACCTGATATCTACATAGTCACTGATATTCAGGAAGAATCACAGACGTTGGATAATATCCAAACCCTAAGTCCCTGTGTGCTATATGTACTCAGAATTGAAAGCATAAAAATAGCTAAATCATGATTTACCACATATGATCCAGACAAAGGGATTTTGGCTCCAGAGCCCTCTGCATACATGTAAGTGGAGAGGAAGAGCAATCTCTCTATGTGCAATGCGCTGCCCAGTGTCTCATCAGGTTGTGCCACTTGAATACCAGAAGGTGAACTCTTGTTCACAGGAGCTTCATTCACAGGCAGGATGAAGGCAAGCACTTCATTTACAGGAGTAAGCCAGATAAGCTGAGTAAGATTTTGTATATAATTAAATGTTTATTGCCATACTGAGGGTTGCACAGTTTTGCTTTCAGATATTTATATTTCATCATGCATATATTGCACATTAATCCCCTATTGCAGTACAAATCTAGGATAGGTTTAGAATAATATTCTTATTTTAAGGAAAAATTATATTATTTTGTAAACAAATTGGACATGTTTTTCTCATAAAGGTCGAGGTACAGATTTTTTTATTTAAAAATTTGCACTTTAAGATTAATTTTCCATACAACTGATACTATAATATTTCTTTTTATGTGGTGTGTCTCTGGAGGTGCCATGTGCATATGGACAAATTGTGTATATTGACAGAAACTGAGGCTGCTTGTAAGAAAAGCAATTTTGATGTAAAAGAATTCTTCTATTTTCAGGTGAAGTAGTAAAATTACTTTTATCTGTAGGTTCTCTGTCTTATTTTAAATTCTGGCACTCGTTGTCAGCTTCAAGCAATGCAAGCCAAAACTATATAAAATATATGTATATCAAATATATTTTAAGGAACAATATAATACTCGTTGTGGCCTGACTTCTCTATAAGAAGTCTGGATTCCAGATGTGTTTGGCAAATGTGTGGTACTTCCCTACTCAACTTAGCTCACATATGTTCTGATTCTTTCAATATATCAGCTCTATATCCTCACCAAGAAAGGAATATGTAAGTTCATGACACTTGTTTTCTAATTACCTCCTCTAATGATTTTTAACTGAAGCAGTAATTCTTCCCCTCCTTCCTGAGAAAACATGCCTGGACCATGGCTGATGGGATAAACTGCCTTGTCTACACACAAAGACGGTAACTGACCATCCAGGAGAAAAATGAGTGTGTTGATTACAGGTTTTCCCATCTACACTCAAGACAGAGAAGGAGAGATTACAGGAGTTGTCATTACTGAAACTTGATTCAGCACCTGACATCTTCCTCCTGAGGATTTGCATAGGCATCAGGCTGACATGCATGGGGGGTGGGGGCAGGAAGAGCACTGATGTTCAAAGGTAAGGCCATCCTTACCTTCTGTAAAAAATTCAACACAACAGGAAAGGTAACACTACCTAGTAAAGTTGACCGCTTTTTCCTGAGGTCATGAACTTGATCCTATGGCAAACAAAGTTAATGATAGTCCTTTTATTCTTCAGGCATTTCCAGCTTGGGTTCTTGGGATGTTACCAGCCATTCTTAGTATTAAAAAGAAAGAATGCAGTCTTCACCACTGTGATGAGGGAGAAATTTTACCAAAAAAAAAAGCATATTCAGGAAAATCAAAACTCTGTATAGCAGTGTATCTTGTAAAATGAATGTTTCAAAAAAAGCACAAACAGAAGTTTTATATCATCTCCTACAATAATACAAAATATATTTTTTCAAGTGCAATCAAATACTTACTTCAATAAATATTATTTTGAACATGGAGATATTTTACCAGAAATGAAAGCAAGAATTTTTTAGGCAGTTTCCAAGCCTTCCAGAAAATTAGGTCCATCATTTAGTTATATTTCCTGCCTATAAAAAAAGTCTACAGAAATATCTTCCTTGCAAAATCAAGGCCCTGTAGTCCTTCTTCTGTAGTCAAATAAATGCTATCTCAACGAAGAGTTAAGATAGTCTGCTCTGGTTGCGTACCTCAAAATGAACTGTTATGGCTCACCATCTCATGGAAATGGAAAGAAAATTTTCTTTAAAAGGACAGGGAAAAATAAATAGTAATAGTTCATCAGTTCTGAATTTTAACTTCTCTGAGTTATACTTATTTAAACAATCACAATACACCCAAAACCTTTGTTTTCTTTAACTTGTCTAAAGTTTTCTCCTTTTATTAACTTCAAAGGAATAAGTCCATCGCATGAAAAGACCTTACTTACATCTTCATAGCCCACTCTTTCTTAAGGTTGCTCTCTGCTTACACAATGCAATGCCTCAGAAAATGATATTTTTTTTTAGCTTTAGAACACTCTTCTGATCTTCTGCTGCTATTTCCAGAAACATTCATTGTTTCCACCATTCCTCATGACCAGTCAGACGTTAAATAGCTAGTATGAAATTTGTATGAACAGCCAGTCTTCAAAGACATTGATTATCAGACAGTACTTGGAAGCTATTGCAGCATTACGAAACACTAACTCTAATTGCATTTTAACCTGAGTGGACCTCAATATTATATCATATTGTCTGAGGTGCTGTAATTTTATTCAGCTGAAGATCAGCAGTTGTGAGGTGCAAACTGCAAGGTACTGCTTTGCCTTTGTGATCCAAAGCTCATTTTAAGAGTTGCACAATGTCAGAGTTCAAAATACTTCAAATTATTGGGCTCAGCAAACTCCAGTATCAGCTGTTCTTAGATCTGTCTGAATATTGTCCACCTCTTAGAAAGGTAACTCTTGCATGTAGATTTAAAAAAGTGCATCCTCCCTACTGGTCTTCAAATTCAGATTCCTTCAAATATTTCTGTTGTTGAATGTTCTTGTCTCTGTTCTCTTCTGGTATTCCAATAGTAACCTCTGAGTGCATCTCCACTTGTATTGACATTTGTTTCTGTTGAATAAAAGTAACATTATGCACAACATCTGCATTCAATGGTATTGCAAATTCTGGATATTGTTACAAACATGCTACTTATTTGGCGAATCTGGGATTAGTACAAATTATTTACTCTGTCATGATAAATGGAATACAGAGATCATATGAGTTAGTCTCTCAAATGAAAAGTTGGTCACAGGCAAATTTTCTTAGTTGTTCTGAACCTTAATTTTGTTGCTTGTCCCCCTCCAGGCTGATATAACAACGTACCTAAGGTTTATGTCAAAGACACAGTCTAGCTTTCAGGGGTTACATTTATTTGTCGGGTAAAACAGATTATCTCAGCACCCAGTCTTCTTAACTCTTACACTGTGTCCAAAGCCAGTGTCTTTGCTTTTTTAGGTGCCAGCAATATTTGAGATACTGATATGTTCCATATGTTTTATTCAATTTGTCTTTCCTAGAAATGCCATCGATGCTCATCTCAGCCACCTGCTGTAATCATCTAGACACTAATTACATGGCTACGCTAAGGTCTTCCTGTCAAAGGTATATTCAGTGCTTGTCATGGCTTAGGGACAGATATGTCTTCTTTCCCTGTTAGTGATATTAAATATATTTTTTGTGGTGATCATTGATTGCTGTGATTTTTTAAATTTATATATTGAATACAAAGACCTCTTAAACTGCAATATATGCAGTTGTAGGTTGGAGGGAGATGCAGAATGTAAGTTGATGGTGATTATTTTATCTTTACGTTCCGCCTGTCCATATGTGATGGCCATAAAGAGTATTATTAGTTAATTTGCACACCATTGATGGTGAAAAGAGCGCCAAAGGATTTTTGCCCAGAAAAGGTGGTAAATATGGCACCTTTTGGGTCTAATTTGGTCAAATAATTTTGGCCAGAAGTGTCATAGAAACGACTTTGAATCTTGAGAGTAAGAGACGTGGCTTTAATCCAGTTCTGGAGATCTTGAGCTTTTCTTTTCTGGAAGGATGACTGTAAAGAAGAGGAGCACAGACTGCTCTTGGGACCCCGCTCAAGGCTTGTGGAATGAACTCCAGGTGCAAGTTCAAAACACTTCAATCTTCCTGTTTATAGTATAATTATACAGCATATGCACATCGGTTTTTCCATAAATTTGCCTTTGAGAAGATAAAATAAACAAAACAAAACATCCCACTCCTCTTGCCTCATAATTCAAGTTGCAGCTCATGAATTGAGATGGTCCATGGTTTCTGTCAGAGTTTGCAATCATGTAGGTATATTTATACAAAACCCCAAATACAATATTGGAAGGCATATATTTTATCCCTGGGAGAGAAGATGGCATAACAGCTCACATTGACAATTGTTAGTTACATTGCTGAATGCATGCCTAGAAAAGATTTGATATTGTAGTGTAAGTACAGTAATAAAGTAGGACAGAGTAAAATTAATAAAAATCCTGCAGAGGCTCTGAACAAGTGTTTTGAGTACACAGGATGGAGAAAATCCTCATTACAATTTTCTATTTCAATGATGTTTCCGCCCAAAAAACCACCACAGTTTGAGCACACCTGCACCTTCTCATCATGTGTTTCAGAAGAACCAGGACAGAGGCAATCTTACCAAGACTCCTGGAGCACATCTTCACCAGGGTTGCAGGGATCTAGAGTGCTGCCTGACTAGACCATTTTTTCCTCTAACTTACACAATGACAAACAGTGATAAGAAGCATTGAATGTGCCAGTCAAGGTGCTCCATTAATGATAGCTACACAAATACTGCAAATATTTATGTTCTGTTTTGCTCAGTTGAATAAAGACTTGCAATTTGCCATGAGATAATCTATCATCTGAATCTACAGCACATCATCTCTTCCAAAGTAAACACCTCTGTACAGGATATCCTGCGGTATCCTGCAGTAGGTGCACAACTGGGGTAGTTGATGTTTTGTGCATTGAGGATCTTCCTCTTATTTGCCATAAGAATAGAGAAATATTTTATTATATTATTTAAGAATGGAGAATTATCATTAAAAATATTTACAACAACATAACCTATGATTTGCAGATCTCCACAAAAACTTTCCTTTTGGTGACTTTCCCACATTCTTATACATGTAAAATCCCGTAACTGACTATTCTGCAGGGAGACAGGGTGATTGCTCCTTAAAGCCCTTTGAGTGTGGATATGCTGAAACACTTTTTGAGATAAAGCTACCCTGAGGGTTTTCTCCATCCTGTCTACTGAGATCATTGTCTTGTAATCTCCACAAGCTTTCTCTTCTCTTTTGGCTTCGCTACAAATATTCTCCATACTTTTTTCCCAGTTTGTCTTAAAACTGACCTGCTGCTCCAAATGTAATATGTACCATTCCGATCACAAGTAGTGTCTTACATGTCAATGCAGTGAAAGAAAAAAGACAGACACACTTTACCTGCTGGCAAGTCTCATCTGCAGCTAACCAAGTTTTGATATTATCTGAAGGATGTGGAACAGGCATGGTTATAACTTCCAGGCATCTATACCTACAAGAGAGTGATACAGACACGCAACTCTTAAATGTCTGCAGGAACAGATCATTCAATAATACTTTGCAATACATATGCTAATTAGACAGGCATCTACCATTTCTAAAGCCATTCTACCCTTTTTTGTTTCACTGAAGACATTTTTCTCAGCATTTTTCCCAGCTCTTCTTCAGCCTGACTGGTTTTTAGTGGGCAGAACTGAATTGCTCTCTTGAGGCCAGTCACTAGTTATTATTTGACCAGAATATTGTTTTATGTTTAGATGCAGATGGCTTTCAACTATGTGCTTTGTTTGTTTTGAGTCTTTGTTTACTGAAATAAGATAGAGACCATCATAACTTCTTTAATCTTAATCGAGAATCATATTTAGTCATTAATTAAATAATCCTATCCTGAACACTTTTTTTTTAGTTCAAAAAAGCCCTTTCAGGCACGTTGATAGGAAAACTATATAGTCAGGCAGAAAAACAGTGGCATGAATGTAGTTGACTGCATTAAATATTGGTGGGTGTAGAACCACTACTACTTGCTGTACTAATAGTACAGCAAAAGAAATTTCTTCCATTAAGTTGACTTTCACTTTTATTTATTTCTTGTAAACTGTCTATCTTAGAGTAAAAGACTGCTCTCAGTAATACCCACAGATTATGAAATGAAATTGGGCAACGTGGCAAATGCAATTCATTCTTGGCATGATTAATATCGGTAGCCCTGAACGCAGAACCCACAAAAGCATGGGGCAAAGTCACACTGAGAGTGGAAAGGCAGCAAAGGTGAAAAAATTGTCATTTATAGTGGCACAGAGACAGTTGAGAGTAGGGTATGACCCTGGAGCTCCACAGACGGTGATGGGAGCTGTAAGATGGCACTCTCTTGTTAGAACAATAGTTGGAAACGCACAATAAATTGCTTCTTGTAAACATAACTTATCTGAGAAGATCTGTCTTTGACTTTAATCCATTGTGTTGTTTGCTTACTCTCACCTCCACCTTTCTTCTGCCCTGACCTTTGTTCCACCAGAAATTTATGCTACCTTCCAGAAATGTACATTACCTTCTACAAGCATACATCATCAAACCTCCAAGGAAAATCAGGAGACAAAACAACGTGAGGCTTAGCAACATGACATCCACAGTTTTTTCTTAAAAAGAAAAAGGAAGGGCAGTGTTAATAATGTGGGAAAAGGCACTTCAGAAATGGATGAATTAGATATTAACTCATAGATATTGCACTATTCCTGAACTGCTACAAATTTAAAGAAACAATTCCTGGAGCTTTTTTAGGGGAAACAGGCACTTCTGATTTCAGCACTGTTCTTTCCTCTTCCTTTTAGCCCTCAGCCTTGCTGCTGCCTCAATCCAGCACTTTCCCTGGCTCGAGTACCCTCCATCCTCTCTGTTCCCTAGATTTCTGCCTTCACATGCTGGGCATGGCCTGTCCTGCCGCTGGATACTTCCATCCAGCTTTGATTCCTCTGGATATCCACCCCTCTGTCCATCTGCTACTGACACATCTCTGCTGCCCCAGCTACTTCTGGGTTCTTGCTGTTGCCACCTCCCATCTCCATGCACCATGAACACCTGCCGTCGCCTCCTCACCCCTTCACAGCTGTAACTGGTTTAAGGCAAAATGAAAATAAAAGCTTTTTGTCAAATAAAATATTCTTTTTGACTCAAGAAGAGACATTTGGTTCTCATTATATTTACCTTTTTTATCCCTGTTAGGCATAGTCCTAAAGAAATGCCAGCAAACATTCTTAAATATGTATTTATAGTATTCAACAAGTAGTACCGTTCTATACCTTGCATTCCTTCCTCCAAAATACCCCAATACCAAAACAGTCTTTGACTCAAAAATGTTTTTTTGGTAATTTTTTTGTGTTTGTTTAATGCCTAGCTTTAGAACCACAACTAGTTTGGATCACTTTGATCTAAGTACTTTGAAGAAAAACAGAAACAGCTCTTAAAATGTTAATAGTCTGAGGCCAGTTAAACAATAGTTCTAGGACTAATCTAGGTCAAATTCAAAAAATAAAAGAACGGAACAGGCGTTCATATTTTGAACCCATCTGCAGTTTAAACCAAGGATATTATGAATTTCCACAAATTTGATGTGAAATCAAGAAAAAATTCACAAACTTCTGAGTAGAACTGTGCATAAGAATAACTAATAATTAAGAAGAACTAATGTTCTACTAAAATAAGAAGCTATTCTTTATTCACTTTAGGATGAAAAGGGAGTTTTTCCCATCTTGTCTTTTGAGGTGAGGGCTCAGAAAACATATTCTGAACAATGTCTGGACTGTGTAGTAGAAATTCTTTTGTTTGAGGTAATTGTTCTGCATCATTCCACTAACCCCATATCACGTACACATCCGAGAGAAGAGGAAGCAGCGGTCTTTACATCAGCCAAACCACAAAGAGGTTTGCTTCTCTTGCTTTCTTACCTCATGCATTTTGGAAAGGAGGAAGAAAAAGAAGCACATATATTCTTTTATGTAGACCATTTTACAGTGGTTTTTTTTTTCACATGCAAATGCTCAAACTTAGTCACAGATAACATTACTTTGAAACCAAAACAAGTGGCTAGGTTTGCAAAAATGCAGAACACCTCTGAATTACTACTAACTTCAAAGTGATCTGTGAATGCTCAGCAGCTCTAAAAATTAGACCAATTATTTCAGGTTTCTATATATGAAAAAAGCTGATCAAACATTTCTTTTTCAGCAGAAAGTTTCTATACTAAATAGCTCAGTTCAGTTTAAATTGTGGTTATTTTTCAAGGGCATATGCTAATTCCAATGGAAAATGAATGTGTTTCCCATGAGAAAATTAACAAATTCTTTTCATGTCAAAGGAACATTTCAGAACAAATATTTTAGTTATGTTTTGAATTATGTTATTTCATTTTGATGTTTCAGCTTTTTTAAATGGAGGCTGAAATGCCTCTTTAAAATGCATTCTTAAAGAAATGTAGCACATTTTCTGGATGAAGCATTGGAATGTCATGTAGAAGCAAACAAAAAGGAGGTCATTGCATGCTCCTTCAAGGCTTTCAGCAGAATATTTGACACATTCCAAAATATAAAAAAACCTGAATGGATGCTTTTCCTTTCAAGTTACTCCACAGAAAGATTCAATTTTTTCAGTTCACTGTGTCTGTAAAATTAGGTACCTGACTTTCATGGAGTTGCCGTGAGTGATACTACTAATAACAGGGTTTTTTTAATCTAGGCAATATTAGAACACTGCCCATTTATGTATGTTCCCAAAGTAAAATGGGCAGAAAACTTTCTCCAGGCATCAAAAGAGCTGTTTAAAGAGATTTTCCTGACCATGTGACCCCTGGATGTAATATACTCATGGATTCCTTTTATAAAAGACCACCGATCCTCTCCAAGTACAGGCAGTAAGAAGGGAAATTGCGACATCACATGAACTTGTGTGTATGTGCAGTGTGCTCCAGGGGAAAATCAACATGCTGCACTGAACACATGCAGATATTATAACTTACATGCAATGGTGGTCTTGTCTACCATAAACTTTTCTGAAGCATAGAAAACATGCTGTGATTGTTCAGCCTCAACACCAGCTGCAGCGGAAGCTGGGAAAGCAGCGGTGTTGAAAACCATTGGCAGGAAAGTTGCAGCTGCCAAGAGGAAGGTTGGTAGGCTGGAACCAGGATGGGTGACTGTTCAACTCCATTTCCTTCTTCCGGTGAGGGGGTGGCAGGGAGTGATTAAATCTACATTCCTCCACCAGGGAAAGTCCTTCTAATTACCCTTCCCTCCATGGCTACACATCAGCTGTGTCTGACCTGACACGAGGCAGACCCCTCTGCTGGCCATGCTACAGTCCTAGGCTCTCCCTGTCTTCAGTGAGAAGAAAGAAGCATCTCCAAAGGGCAATTCAAGTCTCTGATGGCCTGAAACGTGTTCTCTCCTTCACCACAGTGAGTGTGTGGAGCAGCTAGGTTTCGCCCTCCAAGCATTTAATAAGAGAGATGTTTTTGAAATGAAACGAATGAATCTGGACCAAGAAAGTTGGCAGCCGAGAGATACCAACAGACCAATGGGATGTGGTGAGGCATCTGACAAAGTAGACAGGCAGCATCCTATAAACCCTGTAACTGAATTTACAGTCAATCCATTGCAAAAATAATAATTTCTGGCCTTGTATTTCCCGTGTCTTCAGAAAAATATGTACCTGAATCTCAATAAATCAAAAAGACGTATTCCAAAATACAGTCTTTTGCATTAAATAAATATATTTATCTTGTTTTGTTTTATTACCAATAGTATTGCACTTGGTTTTGCATATCAATGTAGAGACAAGTCTTTGCACCAGTTTCTCTCCATAAAGATAACGTCATTCCATTATACTACTAAATAGATATACTACTAAATGTGCCAGAGCACATATATTTAAATGAGACCTAAACCATTTACTACTTCTGTCAGGTAGGAAATTATTTCCGTGTTGTAGTAAAAGAAATGTTAGACTTAGTCCTTAAGGACTATGTGATTTGATGAATTTGTAGAGATGCTTGGACTGTCCACTGCAGGGCGGGCAGGAGAGTGTTGTGAGCTTTTCGACTGCTTACCATTACTATTTTCTAAAGGCTGTAAAGAGTCAGATGTAATTTACCTCAGGAGAACTGCCCTGTGCTAGACTGCCTTAGGACCAAGGAAGTACAACTCTCCACCAAGGACTGTCTTTCCCTACAGCACCTAGAACCGTGTGAGCCTGGTGTGTGCCATGGACCTCTAAGTACTATTACGGTGGAATAATACAGCAAAGATATAAAACAGGTGCAATAATGAAGTAAATACATTGAATGATAATAACATATGACAACAGATACGAGTAGTAAATACGTGATAACTTACCATTGTGAATAAACACTGGTTCACTCCATTCACTCCAAATCTTATTTCTTATGCATACCTCTTTCTTTACCCTCACTTGTACTGCACATTTGTTTGCTGGTTTATGAAACGGAGACTCATATTTCTCTTCAGTGACATCAACAATCTATCAAGATAGGTTTAGGAGGTTATTTTAGGTGATTTCACATTGCAGTTCAAAGAGCTATAAATCCGGGGATGTCAAATGCTATTCTTTACATCTCTAACCTAGTAAGAAGAGATTTTCAGAACAAGTGTTTTTGTCCAAACACAATCTGACTTCTACCTGGTATGAGTTAAAACTCAGGACTGAAAAGGAAGGAGAGCCTAGGACTGATAAGATGGAAGGAGGTACCCCCTACAGTAGGACAGTAAGATTTTGAAAACACTGATTCCCCTTTCATTTCTTATCACATCAAGAGTAGGATGAGTACGGTAACTGTGGAACTTCTAGTTTCAAGGTTGTGGTATGGGTAGTGAACTATACTTGCTTGGCTGGTAAAATAAAATCCTGCATTTTTCAGCTGACTGGTGGTGAGGGATGCCCACTATTTTAATGACTATCTCAAAACGTCTTTAATTGTGCCTATAAAAGAAAGCATGTAACTTCAAAAGATGAAGCCAACACAAGGAGTGTCAGAGTTTAAATCATTCATTCCTTTTGAAAACTGAAGCAAAGTGCTATAATTAGAAAATGCCAAGAATTGAAGTAGGTAGGAAAAAAAAAAAAAAAGGAAGAAAGCAGGAAAGGAAACTCCTGCTTCTTAAAAAGTAAAAATAATGTTAGGATGTTGAAAAGAAGTATAAAATATGCATCTTGGACACAGAGGGGCTTAGAATCTTTGCATCTTTGGTGAATCTGTAGTATATAGATTAGTACTATAAGACCAACTTTAAGAAAAGGTAACCTCCTGCTCTTCTCATACTGCCTGGTGCAGTGTGGGTTTGACCCTGTGTACCATGGCATTTTTTTCTCTTTCTGCACACCATTTAAGACCTTTCCAGACCTGGTGGCAAAAATAGGTCCAAAAGTTTACATGCTAAGTTTTTCAAAACTAGGAAGTGGGAATGCTCTTGGGCTTTCAAAAGCACACTGAAGTGACTACGAGGGTTAAGTGCTAACTAAATGCTGTGCCTGAAAATTTCTTCTTAAGGAGCAAATAAAAAGGTTATGTCATCATAGGTAATTTCCAAAGCTCAGGACTGAAAGATTTTTTGTAAAATTACATACTTGCAATTACTGCAGGAACTTGCAGTCACATCTACCCAGAGCATCCATGGAGGATGTTTATCTAATCCATTCTTTGTAACTCTATACGGAGCCATCCCCAAGTGGCCTCAGAAACTTGTTCCCATGCTGAGCTTTCCTTGGAACTAGGATGCTTTTCCTAACTTTTAGCCTATGTTTTCCTTGCTTCAAATGAAGCCAGTCACTTTTTATTCTACTCACAAGTTGTCATGGATAAGTATGATCCCTATGCTCTTTTATTTACTAGAAGATTAACACAAGTTACACCCCTTTACTCTAGACCATGACCATCAGTCTTCGATTCCTAGAGCACGTTTTCACAACTTATGATCATTTTAATAATTCACATTTATGTTCTCTGAACTTTTTTTCAACATATTTATATTTTGTGGTGGTACCCAAAGCACAGTTTGAAACTTCAGGTGAAATTCAGTAACTAGAAGGGCAAATTGGTCACAAATCACATCTAACATGTGACATGCCTGTCATATATACTTGAATAACGTTTGACCTTTGTGTAATAACATGGAAAGATTGACTCAGTTTGTGGTTCAGTGTAATCCACAGACCTTTTTTGTTCTGTATTGCTGCCTACACAGGAATTCCTTATTTTGTGTTTGCACATTTGACCTGTACTTCTCAGTCATAGGATTTTCCTTATTACTGAATTTTGGCTTGTTGATTTCAGACTTACCCAGCATTTCTAATTCTAGTCTTATTCCCCATAGTACATGCCAACCCTTCCTAGATTCCTGTCATCTACACACTCAACTCCCTGTTTTCAAGCTTTATCAATCTGCATCACAGTGTTGTTTGTGCTCATAAGTATTCAGCAAGTCATCTCTGCAGGTATTCAGTATAAATAAATATAGACTCATATAATTTAATCATTATACTCTTACCTGTTTTTTAACAACCATCTACAAGCCTACTCAGAGACCCCCTAATACCTCAACTCATTAAATCTTTGACCAGGAAACAGACCCTTGGGCTTGCTCTGTTCTTCTCCCTCCTGTATCTCCTGTAATACTGCTGCAGTTTTCTTCCTTCACTCTGCACAGATCCCCTCATCTTTTTTGCTCCTTGGCTACGTAAGCACAGTTTTAGGCGTTACCAACTGACAATGATTCTCCTCAAATCTACCTTAAAGTCCCCTCATTTATCTCGTGCCCTCATATGTCTTCTTTTTGTTTGCTATTGCAGCTGCCTCTCTCCTGTATTCCCAAACCACCCCATCTGTGGAAAAAAAGGAGCCATGATTTTCCACTGCTGTGTTTATTCACTTCCATGCCAAAATGACTTTGCTTTACTTTCCTCTCCTATGTTTACATCCTGCAGATGTGTACAAAGCAGAGAAGCAGTTGTATAAGTCAAGGAAAATGAAAGAGGTTTATTCCATTTAAGTAAGGATGCTGAACTATTTAATGTATTTGACATTTCCTTCCAGAGAATGGAAGGTGTTAGGAAGCTGGAAACCAGGCTTGCAATGGCCACAGGAAGACTGTGGATTGCAGGATCTCCCTGCTCATCTTGTGCACATCCCAGCCCTGCAGAGGGAAGGGACCCCTTACTCCCAGCTCTTCACTCTGCCTCCACCCTTGTTCTGCGTCTTGAAACAGGAAACAAAACTGTATGCATGGGCAGGAAGGGATCAGACCCATGGTCCAGCATGTGTCTCAACAGGATACCAAGGATCCAGCATGAACCTCCCTTGCTCACTCTGCTTGCAGCCTTTAGTGATTAGGAGTTTTGTGAATGGACAGGGATGAGACCTGAGACATCTCTGGCAGGAGTTTTGAAGTACCAGACTTTGGAATGGTTAAGGGGATGATAACTATTGGCAGAAGTGGGCTAGAAAGAGGCTACCCACCTTTCTTCTGGAAAAATGCAAAGAAAACCGGGAAGCTTTGTCCATGTACAGACCTGAGCTCCTTTTCCACATGCTGCAATGAGGAAATGTGGGAAGAGCCAGCCCTATTCTGGAAACTACCTATCAGTGTTAGAGCTGCACCTGAACTAATAAACCCTGCTGTAATTTATGAAGATAACATTATGTGATCAATAACGTGTTTACCTCACTGCACTTCTTTTTTCTGCTGTATCTAACAAAGTGTGCATGCACATCAATTTAGTCATGCGTTATCTCAGCCTTAAATTGTCTCTTAAATGTTTGCAGCCAGCTTAGATAACACTTTTATTGTTAGAGTACTGTGTGCTGACTGAGATGTCTGGTAGCTAAGTTTTGGGTTCTTTAAGAAACACACAGCATCAAAGGCAACTTGAATGAAAACACCAAAGATTCAGAAAATTCACATTCCAATATGCATCTGAATTTCATACCTATCGTATTCTGAATTCAGTTTTCTGCATGAAAACTTCTAAGCACTTATTTCCAGATAATTTAAAAATGCCACCTAGTAATAGCAAGTGGCATTTAGTCACCATAAACTATAACACTGTTCTATTTCTTAATGGTAAGAGTAAGAGAAGCTTCTGATACATCATGAAAGATTTTTAAAAATATAATTTAATATATAAGGTATGCAAACAACAGGGGTGATTCTTTAATGATGTATGTAGATATAGCAACAATAATGTAATTTTTTTCTTTAAAAATATTATCAAAGTATCTGCTAAATTTTTCTTCTTATCAATATAGAAAAAAAATCAATAATTGTGCTAATGTACAATTAAAATTCAAGATGAAAAGAAAAAACAATAACCAGTCCACCTGAATGCAAGCATGACTCTGAAAAACTGCATTAAATGTGTTGATTTTCCATTTTTGACCAGAAAGAAAAGAAAAGTTGGATTCTTCATGAAAGACTTTGAGATTTCTTTAAAGTTTGTTTGAGTTTTAATTCTGTTCAATTCAAGGGATGCCTAGTTTTTATGAAAGATATGCTATGCAGACTGAATGTATTACCAGAAGCCTGATTACCTTACGATCTGTAATTTTCACTTGATACAAAAAGCACTTGCTACTTGCAGAACCAATAGTTGGTGGGGGTTTCCAGTGAATTTTAATACTTCTGTTTTCAAGGGAAACAGAGACGTTGATCGGCGGGTTCAGTTTCTCTGAAAAAAAGAGCACAGAGAGACCTTCTGTACCTCAGGCACTTTCTCATATTTATGTTGATGCAAAGCAAAAACAGCGCATTAGTCCCTGAAATACACAGCTGACTATTTTTGGAGATTGTCACACCCAAAGAAGGCAGTGAGTGACACGTTTTCTTTAAAAGTGCTGCTAACTAACTGGCATCCATTTCTCTCTCAAAATAAAACAAGCAAGGTCCTTTTTTTGTGCATATCTTTCCAGGAAAGGTAGCGAGGGTGGACAGGAGGAGCAGGCCCTTTGAGTTCACCCTTCAGAGTCCGGGTGGGTGTTGAAGAGACCTCCAAGCTGCAACAGGCTCCCTGCCATGTCAAGTTATTTCCACTGTGTCTTGTGAGATACCTCAAGTCTGCCCATGAACCTGGTAGTCTAAGTTGGAAAGAAATGGAACTTAATTGAAGTTGAACCCTTCGCTGAAGGGCTACTGACAGAGTACCGATTCCTGGAAGGTCTTACACAATATATGTTTTCTACACACCCATTAGAAATCTTTCTATCTCTTTTGTAAATGAGCCAGTGAGCACTTGCTACAGAGGAAGCAAGATGTGCTTAAGAGATGTAAACAAACAAACAAAAATATTCCTCCAGCCACTGTGCTCCAGTCGCAAAGTGCAAGGAGTGTGATGGCAATGTTTTTTTTCAGGGAGGGGTGGGGTACAGGGTTGGAAGCAAGGGACATTTAAGTTCCCAGGATTTTAATATTTAGTTTAGATAAGCAAGTCTACAGCTGCTTTCTAGCGTGATAAGTGTTAGGCCACTGGTCCTAGGTGTGTCTTGGAGTACTCAAGTAGCCTGAGCCCTCTCTGGCTGCTATTGTTATGAAGGCAGGGGCTGCAGCTGGAGTTTTCCACAAAAGCCCTCCCAGCAGAGGCAGAAGTGCACGGCAAGTCTCTGTGGACAGGGACAGTGAGGTCTGGGGCGGACATGGCTGCAGTGTGGTGTTGGAGAAAAGACAAAAAGAGAGACAGGGAAGGTGAGGGGCAGCGTCACTGGTCCATTAACCTGTTCTGCTTGCTCTAACATCTGTGGCTGCATGACCGTGTGCCTCTCCACAGGTGTGTATGTCACACTGCAGTTTCCTTTCTGGCTTTTCTTATTCCTTTCCCTCCTTGCAAAGTCCCCTTGAGTAACAATCCCATAAATTTAGCAAAAATATTTCTCCCAGGGCTGTCTCGGGCTTGTAAAATTGTCTGCCTCTCCCCAAAGCTGTTGGAACTGACCAACACCTACCTTTGCAGGTGGAGGCACACCATGAGCCATGAAAGGTGGGGAGAGTAAGCATTTGCTTATTTTAGTTTAGCATCTGTAGTAGGAAAGACATATTTTTCACCTCTGAAACACTACTCTCAGAGCATTTCGCCCTTCTTTGAGTATACCAAGAGTGGGAAACAACTTTTTTTCATCCTTTTGTTACCTGTCATCTGCAATTTTCTTCACCCACCCCACACGCAGCCAGCCAGGACTGAGTTCTTTTGGGGCTGCCTGTAGCACAGGGCACACATGGGTCCTGTTTTGTCAGACTGTACATCAGATTACTGGAGGGAAGCTTGGATTGCAGGGGCTGGTAACTCGCAACAGGACAGTGGACCTCCAGGACTGTGAAAGGGCTAGGCTGGCTAAACCTCAGCTGGAGGCTTTCTTTTTTAAGAGGGGGAGCACGGATATGAACAAGCCTTTTTGATGCCTCTTAACCAGAAAAGTACAACCCCCTTCTCAGGAGGGAGAAGGCAACCCTAGTAATGTTGGAGCATTGTAAGAGTAATTCCATTCCTTATAACGTGAACAATGTTCTTTGTTGGTGACATGGACAGTGGGATAGAGTGCACCCTTAGCAAGTTTGCTGATGACACCAGGCTGTGTGGTGCGGTCGACACGCTAGAGGGAAGGGATGCCATCCAGAGGCTTGAGAGGTGGGCCCATGTGAACCTCATTAAGTTCAACCAAGCCAAGTGCAGGGTCCTGCACCTGGGACTCTGCAATCCCATGCACAAATACAGATTGGACAGAGAATGGCTGGAGAACAGCCCTGAGGAGAAGGACTTGGGGGTATTGGTGGATAAGCTGGACATGAGCCAGCAACATGCACTGGCAGCCCAGAAAGACAACTGCATCCTGGGCTGTATCAAAAGACGCGCTGCCAGCGGGTCAAGGGAGGTGATTCTACCTGTCTACTCTGCTCTGGTGAGATGCTACCTGGAGTACTGAGTATAGCTCTTGGTCCCCCAATATAAAAAGGATATGGAGCTGTTGGAGTGAGTCCAGAAGAGATCCATGAAGATGGTCAGAGGTCTGGAGCACCTCTCCTACCAGATTGAGAGAGCTGGGGTTTTTCAGCCTGGAGAAGAGGAGGCTCTGGGGAAACCTTATTGTGGCTTTTCAGTACTCAAAGGGAGCCTACAGGAAAGATGGGGAGGGGCTCTTTATCAGGGATTGTAGTGATAGGACAAGGAGTAATGGTTTTAAACTGAAAGAGGGGAGATTTAGATTAGATATCAGGAAGAAATTCTTTACTGTGAGGGTGATGAGACAGTGGAACAGGTTGCCTGGAGAAGTTGTGGATGCCCCATCCCTGGAAGTGTTCAAGGCCAGGCTCAATAGGGCTTTGAGCAACCTGGTCTAGTGGGAGGTGTCCCTGCCCATGGCAGGGTGGTTGGAACTCTATAGTCTTTAAGGTCCCTTCCAACTTTAACCATTCTGTGATTCTATGTGTGCTCCCTGAAAGCTCACTTAGATTTTGCTGTGCCCTACCAAGGCTTGGCAATAGATTTTAGAGGCAAGGCGCCCTAACAGGGTTTGTGTTTGGTGCTGAGACAGGAGGGGAAGCTGTTGGCTGAACCAACTGTGACTGGCATGCACCCTTCTGAATACTAGAGATGGCTAAGGCAGGAAGGGAAGAAGGTCAGTGAGGAAACGCTGGCAGTCTGGCCTCTGCATAGAGAAGGCAGTGGCTGTTGTAAGCAGGAAGGAGATCGAGTGGATGGATAGAGAAGCAGGGAACAGACATCCTGTTTCCTCCTACTTAGCTTCCCACTCACTTCTTCCCACCGCAGCCCTGTGCTCCTCGGGAAGGTCTTGGGTGGGAAGGTTGCCCCAGGAATAGCAGAGGGATGGGAGAAGACATGAAACTGCCAATGTGAGGCTGGGTGAGCACTCAGGAAGTTGTCAGGCAAATTAGAGTAATTCAGGCGTAACCTCTGAACATTACGTGAAATCTTTTGTTGCTTTATGAAGCATTTGATCCTAAGACTGGATATATTATGGCAGCTCTCTGTCCTGGAGTGCGCAGGTGGGATTAGACTCAGGCAGCCAGTCTGCAAGTGAGCATCCTCCCACTCAGCTATGAAAACACTTAATACCGTCTTCCTGCCGATTCGTTCCCCCCCCCTTTTTTTTTTTTTTTTTTGGCTTTTCAGGAAAATCTGATTTTCTTGAAAATGTTTTATTTTGCTAAAACAGAACATCTTGCTTATCACTGGCTCTGATTGCAGTATAAATATTTGGCCAATGCCAGTAATTCCAATAACAGAACAGAATAAAGGAGATCTAACTCAGAATAAATATTTATACTTTTGAATTATTTTTTTGCTATCCCTTGAGTTATGACTGATTCCCAAGTTACAGGTCTGGAATTTGATCAACATGTTGATAATTTAAAAGGTATTTGAATCTGCAGTCTGTACTAGAACTCAGGTGAATTTCCTACCCCTGAGATTAATTAACTTTCCAGAGGAGTAAGGAAAAGTAATTTTATATGACCATTCAAACTAGTGATAATTAAAAGTAACCATCAAGGTATTTTTAACTGAAAAAATGGTATAATAAATAAACAGAAATGTTAGTAATATTTGAGAACATTCATATTCTTAAATTCAGTTATGAATGAGACTTATGTGTATTTATGTTCTTTTTTAAATCACATATTCTTCAACACTATAAAAGAAAAAGGAAAGAACAGGAAAGAGAAAAACTGGAGAAAAGAAAAATATAATGCTTTTCAAATTCCATTTTCTCACACTAGCTTATCAATTTTTTGAAATACCAGTTATAGATAAACAATGATATTACATCAGAGAGAAAAATAAAAACCTTTGAGCAATAATCCACTTTGTTTAATATTTGTGCAAAATTCACAGAGACATGAATGCATAAAAATTTAGAATTAATATTCTGACTTTTTCACACTTCCCTCTTTCCTTTCTTTGCTTTCTGGACGAATGAAATAACCAATAAATGAACAGGTAATAATAGACAAAACTTACCTATTGTCTGAGGTGTAAAAGATTTGTAATAAGACAGCCCTCCTGAATTATGTCTCCGATCTCTTATGGTTATGTTTAAATTGATTTTTCTTGATGGTTGGAAATATATTTCTTTCATATGGCATCCAATATTTTTCTTCCTTGCATTTTTTATATATTGCTGGCATTCAAAATCTTTTCCTACATGTCTGTGAGAAGGAGATATGAGTCTTGTAAATCAAGGACTTAGGTACAAAAGCATGGTTTCATACTAATTTTGCACAAGACCATTACCTGTATGAAAAAAATATCTGAATATCTTCAGGAGCTTCTGCTTTTATAAGCCAGGTGCAATTGAAAAAAGAAATATTATATATGATGCATGAAAAATTCTGAATATATACTGCAACAAAGAAAGGGGGAAAAAGAGTGAGTGATATTTATTGTCATGGATTTTTTAATAACAACATGATGGCCTTTACAAATCCATTTTGTGTGCTTATTTCTAGAAGCGTGAATAAGTGGTAGGTAAGAGCAAGTGGGTCTTTTGAATTTTTGGACAATTCCAACTGAGAGGCACATCTGCTATCACCACCAAAAACCTTACTAACCCACTTAGAGGACAAAATGTCTGAAGCAGTAGTTGAAAAGCTCTACTCTTTTAAGATACGGAAGGCAGTCTTCAAGAGACATGAGTTACTAGGGAAAATGGAGAGAGTAATCGGGTGGTTCTGACATCTTGCTTAGCAGAGCTGGAGTTTTCTGAATCTAAACATGTCTAATAAAGGAAATAATTCTCCAATATTCCAAGGTGCTATGTGTCAGCTTAACAATTCTGTGCCAAAAAAAAGTAGCATAAGATAAGAATGAGCTTTCAGAAGTCATATGTCTCTAAGTAAGACAGGACATTATCATGAACACTTGGATGTCTTAACAACATGTAAAAATAGCTAACCTGGAGGTGCCTTGTAAGTAACTTCTGTCCAGTCACTCTCCTTAATTACATCTTCTGTTTCTTTTCTGAAAAGTTGTGTTTTAACTTTAGCATTAAAACCAGAATGTAACTCAAGAGGTATTACCTTTTTCATTTCTTGCAGTCTTTCCTAAGAGGAGGAAGAAGGAATTGCATGATGATAGATGGTACTAAGTATTGAAAGGGAAATTATGCAAATTCATCTACTGAATGAAGTAATACCTGATTTCACTTTAAACTATGTGTAACCATTGAATGACTTACTTTCCTTTCATGAGTGGTGTTGAAGAATTTATAACTCAGAATATACTTCACAGTGTACTTCTCAGTTTCTTCTTTTGTCAGGTTATTGTTCCAGGACAAGATAACTCTCGACTCATGCTTGGTAATCCACAGAACATTATGTGCTCCAAGACCACCTGCAATTACAAATTACATAGAGGAAGAGAGGGCCCACCACTGTGCATACAAAAGATTTGGCTCTCAGTAAGGTTTGCATACCCAGGAGCAGGTGGTTGCTGAGCTCTGTTGAATATCACTGAATTTAGCAGTGAGATTCATGTTTACCTATCTGCAGCTCTCAAAATGTTGGACTATTCACTTTTATCTGTCTTGGACACCTCTGCTAGCACAGGTTCTATGTTTCTCTCTATGAGCTTTACGAAGTGCCTTGACAATAAGTTCAGGTTTGACAGCAGAGGGCTGGAGGACCTCTCCTGTGAAGACAGGCTGGGAGAGTTGGGGTTGTTCAGCCTGGAGAAGAGAAGGCTCCGGGGAGACCTTACTGAGGCCTTTCAGTACTTAAAGGGGGCTTGTAAGAAAGATAAGAACAGACTTTTTTAGCGGGGTCTGTTGCAATAGGACAAGGGGTAATGGTTTTAAACTAAAAGAGGGAAGATTAAGACCAGACATAAGGAATTTATTTTTTTTTTATGCTGAGGGTGGTGAAACAATGGCACAGGTTGCCCAGAGAGGTAGTAGATGCCCCATCCCTGGAAACATTCCAGGTCAGGTTGGACGTGGCGCTGAGCAACCTGATCTAGTTGAAAATGTCCCAGCTTGTTGCAGGGGGGTTGGACTAGATGACCTTTAAAGATCACTTACAACCCAAACTATTCTATGATTCTATGATCTGGGATGTCTGGCATAGGATGAGCTGTTACAAAATATTTTACTTACCCACTACATCTGGTTGTCCGCTTGCCAGGCTAGTGGAAAATAGCGTCTTCTGCTGGAAAAAAGTTACCATCAGCATGACAGGAACAACTGTAATACGTGCCATAGCAAATTCCTTGGGCCACAGATCTGCAGAAATTGAGACTCTTTAGTTCCAAGATCGGTTGAAAAAGCACTTAGAACATGATGTTTTCATTTTGCTTCTGTGAAATAATACAAAACATCCACTTAAACACTTGAGCGTTGTCTGAAGTATAAGAAACAAATATGAAATTACATATGTTTAATGGGTCTTGTTGATCAGTGCCTTCTATTCCCAGGATGTTTGTACCTAAGCACACTCTTTAACTGGGTGCCAGGGCCAAAGAGAACGGATATGCCATGCTGCCAGCTGGTTGGATGACAGTGCTGCTTAGATTGCAAGGCAAGACCACAGATATGACACTACTGATCCTCAAATCTAGATGACAGAAATGACGCTTACAGACACTGAAAGCAGACCGTTTGGGTTGGAGCCACCTGGCATAGCTTTGACTAGATACAAAACCAGCAGCTGTAACTGTTATGAGTTAACCAGCCTCCAGTGGCAGTAGAGCAACTGTCTCTTCTAGGTGTGATTCATGTTACCTGGTTTAGATATCTGCTTTAGAAGGGTATGAACTGTAACTATCTGAGGAAAGCTGAATCTTGCCATTTGCAGAAGTGACTATCAGCAAGTGTGTATCAGCTATTTGCTAAATTTGAGATACAGTGAGAAGAAAGATTCTTTCTGGTGAAAGTTGGTTTTAAAAAGACACGATTGCTGTTTGATGGCTGAGTATTCATTCAATGATTGCTTTAATGTAAAACAACCTCGCAAGCCTTACCAGTTCTTCACAGAATTAATAAGTCTCTGTGTTCGGGGTCTTTCAGTCACAGGCTAACTTATTTATCTTGACTCTGATTGTTTTCCATACTAAAATTCTCATACATGCTCTATGTTACCCATGGATCAGCAAAAGGACCCCTGGAGCCATATCAAGATATTCACAGTACATTGACTGACAAGAGGCATTTGTCATTTAAAGGAAAATGTGTGAATGTTCAGCACATCAAAAAGTCTGCAATGAGGTTACCTGGGAAAAAAAATATACACATACACTTTGATTTATAATGCTATTTTAGTATAACGCAGTGAACAAGAGGTCATTTAATGAATGTGGTCATTGTTTATGAAATACTGTGAAAAATCATAACAAGATGCTTTCAGGCAGAGATTCCCCGACCTGGTTCATTCTGGTACTGATCTCAGCTGTAGCAGCAGCCGCAGCCGTAGTGTGTGTGCCACACCCCAGTGTTTAAGTTCTGCTTGGTGTGCCCAGGAAAGGAGTCAGTTCTAATTGCCTGGAGAGGGAAGGAGTGAGCTGTTCTCACTCTCACTTCTCATTAATGGGGCCCCTGGAATGGTAGGGTGTGTGGCAAAAGTCAGGGAAAACATAAAATGAAAACAAGGATTTTTCAAGGGTTTATAATTCAACGTGCAGTGGCTGTAAAGGGCTCATCCATTCTCATGAGATGGAACAATCAGAAATATTACTAGGAACATGCATATACTTTATTTAAATTTGGAGAAAGGGAAGAAAATGAGGATGGAAAAAACTAAGTATGTTAAAATATCTGTGGCTGTTAGTAACATGGTTACTTTTGTGGAAAACATAAGTCAAAAGGGGACCTGAAACAAGAGAAGGAACGAAATAAATCTTAAAATAGCAACAACTTTTGGTGCTAGAAACGACAATAGAAATCATCTGTGAGGTAATACAGATGCGTTCAGTCAGTGAAAGGAAACATAGAGGCAGAGAAGCAGGAATTTTAAAGTAAGTCTGAATAAACTTAGAAAAAAACCAACTGGCTTGAGTCAAAAAAGACATTTCAGGAGAGATTATCACTGTTTCCTGGAGGTGACCTCTTCCTAGGTGTACCTTTCATACAGCACTGAAAGACACTTCGCCACTCAGTGTGCAATGGACTCCTGCACCTTGCTCCCACAGGTACATGCCATGGCAGACAGTGTCAGCAGGCTCAGAATAGGACTAGACAAATTAGTGGAAAGCAGATCTATGAAAAGCTACTAAAAATTCTTAGAGATGGATGTGCCCTCCAACAGCCCTAATTCAGCGGCTGTAGATGCTGGGGGAGTACTTGGAAAATGGGATGCAGGAAGCGGCCAAAGTTGTGGATGATATGTAAGTAGCACCTCCTATTGCCGCTGCTGCAGACAGAACAGCAGATGGACCCCTGGGCTGACCCCACAGGGTATTTCTTATGTCTATATGCAATGAATCGGTCCACAGAAAACAGCAAATCGAAAGCAGGGCAACATAAGGATGCCCAAGGTGATCAGGAGGGAATGAAAAGCCATCCATACATCAAAGGCTTATGATCCACAACTTGTCAAAGAACGCTTATTTCCATAAGCCAGCATACCTGAGCAGAAAGACAGGAGATTTCTTCTCAAACATACATAGACAGGACTGAGTGTTTCTAATCAGCCAATGCCGCTTGTTCGCTGCCCAGCAATGTCTGGTTTAATGGGTTGCTGGAGTAAGAGAAAGGGGAGGTAACATAAGGGAACTGCCAGCCCATACACCACAGCAGCTGCAGAGATTGTAAGGGCTTGTGCAAAACCCACCTGGGGAATCTGGGAAGTAGACAGTCAGGGCAAGAAAACGAAAGCAACGAAACCAATCTTCACAAAACTTAGAATAGTTACTTTGAGTGTGAAGAAAATTAACCATTTAATTTCAAAAATTCAAGAGACCTGAGAGTTTCCTGAAGTGTAGATCTGTAGATCTGTTCACTACCCATGTGTCTGAATAAAGACAATTTTCAAAAGTTTGTGGGACTCATTATTATGTCTTCCTAAATATAAAAGTTAACATACTAAGAAACAGCATTTAAAAAATATTTTCTTTGAAAAAAAATTGTCCAAAAAGACAATTTAAAGTGCTCTTGAAAAGTATATTTTGCGTAATTTAGAGACTAAATTCAGCCATTAAGCAATGAAACTTTTCATATATGGCACTAATGCACATAAGAGGAAGGGAAATCACTACCTAAAACTTATACTGCATTTAAGGCTGCTGATTTGTGTTTTTCAAAGCTCCCATATTTGATAGTAGACAATGTTGAAATTGATAAAAGAGTAATGAAATAAACAATATAGGTCAAAGATATTTTAAAGGGCTGGGTAGCTGAAGAGTCAAAACACCAGTACCGTTTACATTCCTTTTTCAAAACTTACCTTCTAAATGCATGTTACATCCTGGATACCTATGCATCGTTTGGGTTGAGAAACAGGAGAAGTCAGCATTGGAGAATGTCTTGGTTTAAAACTATAATGAGAAATTGATTCAAGAGACTTCTCTTTTCACAAGTCACCCCCACAGAAAAGCCAGTTTCCACTGCCACTTCCCACTATGGGACGAAAGCACACCTCTAAATATGCAAACACCAACCGGAACCTTACTCAAGTTCTTTGAAATACCTTGAAAGAGGTGCACCTCTGAATGACTAAGTCAGTGGTCACAGCTGTTACTATTTTTCCTCTTTGCGCACGAAAGAGAATGATTTCAAAACTTTTTACGTACTGTAATGAGCTTGCATCTTTTAAGGAAAAGTGAGATTATACAAGAAATTAAATCATGTAGTGCAAGTGGTAGCTATGAAATTAAAACCTCAGAAAGATGATACTCTACTTGCTATTTTTCTGTTTTTTCAGTGGCTAATAAGCATCTTTCACTGCACACCAATTTAAAAAAAAAAACAAAACCAACAAAAAAACCACAAACTAGACAGATAACCAAAAATCCCAGCACTAATGGAGGAAAAAGAACAAATAAATCTTGCGTTTTAACTGTCTGCTTTACTCTCCATATCTGAAGCTTTACCCAGCCTAGCCTTTAAAATTGTCCTACTTTTGCCTGTCTTACTTTGTAAATGGGTTAAGTTTGCAGTTATTACATATGTGAATGCAAGCCATACTAGCATGTTATGAGTGGCATTCTGGTGGGTTTGACTGCCTTGATAATAAGTGGGTTTGAAATCAACTTACTCCTTTACTCGTATAAGTTGATATTTTGCATTCCAGCTTTCCACCTTAAGATGAATATAGAAGGGGAATAATGGATAAAATTGTTCATTCTTTTTCTGAGAATGTGGTTTGGAACAAATATGCCTTTTCATTCATGCTAAAAAGTATATTTGCTGAGAATCTGACTCCAGTTTTTGGTGCAAAAATAAGCCGAAGGTGTTAAGAATGCACTATTTACTGCCTTTCAAAAAATTTCAAATTTGGTCAAGCTATTATCCTCTTAAAAGTCTCATTTCACAAGCACTGCTACAAAGGGCTGAAGAGATCAAGGAATATATTTTCTTTCATTTACTAACTGGTGCTTTCCCCTCCAAAGCATAGAAAGTGGCTCTTCTGCTTTGCTTGTCTCCATCTTTAGCTACTGGGCACACAGCAGAGAAACAGTGACAAAGGAGGGATCCCATATATCCCCCTCACTTTGTTGGCTTGGTAGGTGAAGTGGTAGAGACCTAAAGATCTTCACTCTCATCCCTGGCAGAGGTTGTTACAGTTAAATATAGAAATATTTTTATTCTTCCAGTATGTATGTTAAAAATACATGTTAAAAAAACCCAACCAAACAAAACAACCAAACAAAAAACCCAGCTGGATATGTCATACAAAAGCCCTATGGAATGTTTCAGCTTCTTACTATTAAAGCCTCAAATACTGCTGCTTTGTGTCTTGGGTGTACACCATATCCCTCCTTCCTTTATTAATATTTCTTTTGCTGTGATTACTTTGACTGCTTTATACACAGATTTCCCTTATACATAGATTCTATAAGTAAATCTTGGTTTTAGATTAGAAAATAATGTATTTAGGTCCATATGTTATTTTATTGTTAGCACTAGATAATGCAATTATACAATGTAAGACCAAACCAACAACCTTTACCTCTGTTTTGAAGTTTATCAGACATAAGCTTAAGGTGAGTGTGTACAAAAAAACCCCATACTTTTCTAACTATGGACTAGATGAAGGGAAACAAATGATTCTTGAGAACTTTGACTATATTTAGAAGTACATTGTATTTAAGTGAGAAGAGTGTGACTTAGAATCTCAATTCCAGTGGTAATCATAGCAAACCTGACCATAGGCCCAGTACTTTATTTTATAAGATGTAGAAAACTTATTTTACCATTTTTCTCCTGCTTATTAACAAAACATGTAAATCTTATCTGGTTTAAGTGTCTTGTACATTGAATTGATGGTAGCACATTAGTAATCGCAGCATGTTTTTTCCAGTTTTCTTACATCAATAAAATACTACCATTGCTGAATTCAGATAAAAGCCATTCATTATCTAGTGGCATGTTTTCTGGAGTTTTGCCTTGATTTAAAATAATTAAAGATGAAAGGAAGAAAGCTACACGTCAGGGATTATTTTTTTCTCATAAATTTTCACACATTGTTAATTTATTCATAAAAGCAAGAATGGCAGGAATTCAAAACCTATTTCCATCCTTAGCAGACTCTCACACTGAATTGAATAATAGTTCCAGTTCATGAAAGTGCTGCATTGGAACAGCATATGGAATTGGGCTGATTAAAATGGCGTGTCATATAATTAAGAGCATCCATGAAGCCAATGCAGTGTGGCAGTACTTCACCCAGGGTTTAGTTGCCTGTAAAAAAAAGTGACTGCTAACCATCCATAAAGCCAGTGCTCTAAGCAAACCTCAGGACTTAGCAGCCGTTTCTTTTGTAGTCATCGGAACCCCATGTTGAGCTAGTTCCAGTGAAGTCCCATGTGTGTGACTAAAGGACATGGATTTTCCCTTCTACTGTTCCCTTGAAGCCTAATTTGTTGTGTTAACACCCCTAGTATTTGTAATCATGTGATGGGGGCATTTGGGGTGCTCTTTAGTTTTACCTTTGTTTACATCAAGCGAGGAATAGGGGAAATCTTATCTTTTGCTTTGCACTGATGTGAAAATGAAGTTTCAGATATTTGGTCTGTTGAAAATGAAATGTTTCCCTGCAAAGGAGTGGTGAGGCAGTCTTGAAGGATATGAGTAAGGTAAAAGGAGTGTCCTGAAAGCGATACGTGCTTGCTAGCAGAAGGGAATTTTGACATCATTGTTTTCTACTGCAATGACTAAATTACCACTATTTGGGTCTCTTAATCTTGTTTTGAAGCTGATCTCATGTTTTTGTTTCACATAATGGGATGGCAGCTGTCCATGTGGCCTTCTACTCTGCAGCTGCTGTCTCAAAATGAAATATTTCTTTTTCTGTGGATTATGTTCGTAACGCTTTCCAAACTAGATAGATGCCTATGTACATATACCAATACAAGGTTTGCCAGAGAAAGTAATTTCTTGGAGAAGATACCCCTTTACTTTCCAAAAATTTTCAGCTACAGCAAATAGCCATCTGTTCACAGTGAAAGTAAACTTCAGATACAATGTCTCTGATCTGGTTTCTCTGCTTTTCTACATCCACAGAGGTTAATGTCAATTTCAGCCAAATCCAACATGCAGAGATTTATGAGACAGCAATGTGCAGGTTTGGGGTCCACTGCAGGGTACGCTGACTTTGCATCAGGAGTGGGAATGAGCCCTATAAAGGAGTGCAATACCATATAGACACGCTTGTTCTCGGGTAATCAAAAGGAATCCATGAAAGATTTGAATTAAAAAGATAGTGGTGATAATATTGTGATTACAAATACATTAGACTAAATCAGACTCATTAAACACCTACTGTAGGATATGCACTACTTTTAATGGGGGAGAGAAAGGAGAGGAAAAGATGGGAAAAAACCAAAGCTCTAATAATTTCCAAGTGCGCAAATGACGCATGGAGAGATTGTACCACTTTTCCAAATCACACCAGAAATAGATGAAATAACTAGGAATTTTTACTAATCTGAAATTTCCATTTTAAACTTTGTCAATACATAGAAAAATTTAGAACACTGGTCCGGAGCTGGTATCTCATTATGCATACAAATTCCTCTGGGGTAATGGGGAGATCAGTGATGAATCACAACAATTGTGATGACAAACAGCCTAAGAGAGTGAGGTTTGAAAAAATTACTTATCTTTTCACATGAAAACAATAGATATGCATCCTGAATATTTCTAGGAAGAAAGCCTGCTGTGTTATAAAAGATAAGCTGTATTTCACAGCCATTACCCTTCTTTCAAGGGAACCAGTACAACATAGCCTTACACAGAGAAAACCTAAACACTTAAGAGCATATATATTGGCATCTGATTGCTATTTCATGCAAATATTCCATCATACATTCAAGCACTGAAAACAGAATACTTAACATATATTTTATCACCTACAAACTTGTGGAATCAAATAAGAGATTAACATTGTATGTTGTCATGTTAGCTTTTATGTTTAGCTCTTAGAGTCGGTTTGAATCATTT
The DNA here is from genome assembly GCA_013399435.1 of Arenaria interpres. Lineage (NCBI taxonomy): Eukaryota > Metazoa > Chordata > Aves > Charadriiformes > Scolopacidae > Arenaria > Arenaria interpres. The sequence goes on along the minus strand of VXAK01009590.1, from coordinate 38,156 downwards.
GATGGCTGTTGTGCCTCAAACAGCAACTCTGCATGGTCACAGGTGTGTGGTGTGCCCATTTCTGTGTATAGCGTTGGACACCTCAAGGAGAAGCAGAGACCTCAATGCCTTTAATTCTGTTCATCATTCTGCATTCCCAATTAACAGGATGAAACCGAGCTACGAATCCACCACATTAGTCTGGAGTATCTTCCTGCTAGACCTGTTCTCCATTCCTGCAGGACTTTAGCAGCTACCTGGAGTGCACAGTATATGGACAGAGAACAAATGAGGGAACAGACCCTGCTGGCAGGAGGCGGGTGGGGAGGGTGTTAAGATACGTGCTCATTTTCTTTTCTCAGTCCAAACTCTAGGGATTGAATTAATCCTAGTTTAGTACTAGGATTCAGAGACCTGCAAACAAGAGGTTAGTTGTCCAAGTTTCCATCACACCTAATGGATATCTAGTTAAACTAATGAATGAACTACAGAGAGAGAGAAGGGGATTGATGAGGAGAAGACTCATCTGTTCAGGTAGACCCATACCTGATAAATCAAACTGTAAGATGTATTGATTAGGTCTCTGCTCATCACAATTGATTTTCAGACACCTAAAATTCTTACAGATGCAATGCCTGCTCCCCCTGATTGGATAAAACCTTTAAAAATTGGCAGATTTAGAAAAAAGCAGTGGACTGAATAAAAACCATTTTTTTTCATTCCATATCTTTAATGGAGCACTGCTAATTTATCTCCATGATTCTTCTACACAATTCACTTAAGAAGGTCTTTCAGAATGGTTCATTCCATGCAGAAAACATTTCAGATGCTCAAAAGCCATCCTTATAACATCTTTAAACTTCAAGTCTTTTCATTCTTCCACCATTTAAAAGCTAGGACTGGCTCCGGCAAAGCTTCTGTTGATTCACAAATCATTATTAAAAGACTGTTTCTTATCTAGATTACTAAAAATTTTGTTAAGTGCTGCCTTCTGCATCCTCCATCTGATTCTTTCAACTCATAGAGCAGTATTGATAAGGAGTCTTCTAGGGCTACCATGGGGCACTCTTTGCCTAGCCTAGAAAGACAACATATATGTGCAGATGATGTGTTCGGTGAACACAAGCATATTTGTGTCCTTTACACAATTAAATCTGGAGGGGAAAAAGATCTATCTGCCTGCTACGGCCATCAATTTTGGAAGAAATTGCTCACCATTGTGACACTCCTCCCCAATCAAACTCATATTGCTTAAGATCACCATAGTGAAGAGCAGCATTTACCACTCGGTTGAAAGAAAGTTGACTCATTCCCAAATGGTCTGATGATATAAAATTCACTAGAGACAGGCAGAGGGAAAATGTCTATCCATCTGTGAAGCGCAAGTAAATAAACAACTTGTGAAACAGCTTTTGCTAATCTCGGTTCCAAAACATGTCAACTTCTTTACAATTGAATAGTCTAACAAAATCATTGTCAATGGTCACTTCACCTTCACTTTTAAAAATTCATTCTGTATTAGAGAAAAGATATGTTTCTAGGCACTCCGCTCAGCACTCTTAAATATTGGACAACATTGATAATTGTGCTTGTTCAGACTTTTATCTCCTTATTACTAATCTGGAGCTCATCAACCAAAACTCTTCCATTGTGTTCTTGTGGTCTCTCAGTCTCCTATCAGTGAGAATACACTGAACAAGAAATCACACTGAAAGACAGTGAGCTGCGTCCATTTGTCACGACACTTCTGAAACACTGTCATAGCTCAGCTTGGAGCAACCATTACACACGCTCTTTGAAGCAACTCTATTCTCACCCAAAAGACTTGACTGTTATTTGTCATTGGTAAAAAAAAATAAATCAGGAAATATTTTAATAAAATCCTAAATGTTAGATATTTTTACAAATGTGTTTTATTCTAAATTTTAGGAAGTTAAGAAAAGTCTTCTGAAATTCACAACTTTGCCTGAAAATAGTTTGAGAGGCCAGGGTTTTTTTGCAGTTTCCCAGTGAACTGTGCTTGATTTTCTGACAAAATAAAACATTATTTACTTGAGGATTACTGGACAGAAAATGAAGGAGGTGAAGGAGAAACATGTTAAAATCCATCAAACAGAGGAGGACTGATGTAGCACAGCCTTGACTTCCTTGACAAATTAGGAGGCAAAGGTTTCTGCCTCTGGGAAGAATTTGAGAGAAGGGAATGAACCTTTTCTGAAGTTTAAAAAAGAATTATGTTAGGACCTACCTTTGAGAGAGGTTCACAGCTGTTGCAGTCCATCCATGATTCACATCTTTAGTCCCACAAGAAGGGCACACGCTTTTATGATGGACAAGATGAGAGGACACAACCCTCTATGGTGTTATTTCCAACTGCAAAGCTTAGGTAATTCCCCATTTAGCATGCTGGAGAGTCCCAACGAGACATGCTTCTCATTCTGAGGTGATTTCTCAAAGCTGTAGCTTCCACTATGGGTCAAGCTTGCCAAATATTTCCAAATCCTCTCCTCTTCTCAGTCCAATGTTACTTGCCCTTTTCCCACAGATCAGCTTGCTTACTTCCTTCCCTGTGTGCAACCAGATCAGCTAACTAGTAAATCAGTGAGATCCCTATTCAGTCCCAGGCGCTACTTCCTTTTCCAACCCTTACTGGTGCACCTGATCACACAAGCAGTACCAGCTCTCTTGACGTAAGAGGACTCAAAGATTGCCTGGCTGAGTCAGGTTTCTCATCACTCTGTTAAACTGCTCCCTGCATTAGGCTGAGTCACATTAATTTAAGCCACTTCCATTTGGTTTTATCTGATAAGTGTATGTGGCTAAACGTTTTTCTTCCTTTTTAGCAGTTGTTCCTGAGGTTAACAAAGGTTTATTTCTAGAGAATCATCGTAAGTGTTCCAATAGCTAGAAAAACCTAAAGGGAAGAAAAAGTAAAATCTGTGGAAACATAACAGAGCTAGCTAATTTGCAGTAGGTAATCTCACCACTGAAACTGCCAGTACTGGTATCAGCAGAGGACCTATTTGTGGCACTGTGCAAAGATCTATCTCTACATCAGGAGGATAAGATTCATCTGCCATTACTTAGGTATCTGTCAAAGGTCTTTAAGTTTGTGCTCATAATCTTGGGTTCCCCTCACAGAGAATAAGGATTAATGAACTTGTCATGACAGGTACTTGTTACAGGTTTAATCTCATCCCATAAAGCAGAGAAAATGAGTTATCCCCTGGATAATTCAGTCTGCCTCTGTGGGGTGAGACTCTGCATTAGACTTGGATGCAATTTTTTCATGGATTCATGGATTTTAGATGGTTAACATTAGAAATGAATCCCACCCTATGGATTTGAATGACTTTTCTTGCAACAACTGACATATAGATATGTATTAGGATCTCAGCTTTGGAAAAATAGCCCCATGCTTAACCAAAGCCTCTTTTGGGTACATCACAAGTCAAGTCTGTTTTGACCATGGTAATAACTGATAAGCAATCTCCCTGTCCTTATCTCAACCCATGACCTCTCATTCCTGTTTTTTTCCTATTTTCTCCTCCTATCCCACTAAGGAGGGTGAGTGAGCAAACAACTGGAGCAAACTGGTGAGTTTGCTGATTAGCCAAAGGTAACCCACCACAGGATTGCAGCAAAATATGACTTTTAACTGATTTAGACCACATAGCGCTACAGAAGCAGATGATGTTTGCAGCTGGCATACATACTTTTACCTTATCTCACTGAGAGTTACCAATACCTGCAGGAGAAATTCCTGAAGAGGTGCTTTTCTTCCAAACCCAGCCCTTCTGCTGATTGTCTCCTGTTAGATCAGAATTATGACCACGTGGCTGGGTTTTTGACATGTCCTCTTTGAACAGAAAGGTTAGTCAAATCAATAAAAATTTGTGATCAACAAGTCAGTAGAAAAGGCCACAAAATCTGAGGAAGACATGTCACTGTGATGAAGATAGACTGCAGCCAGGCCTGGGATCTTTTCTATTCAATATTAGACTGGGAATGTTTAATGTTGTAGGCATTATGGAAGTCTGTATGGATTTAGTATTGCTAATGTAGAAAACATTACTGTTGTAAAATTGTAACCTAATCTTTGGAGGAGATGTGTTGCCTTCATTCGTTGTGTTATTTTGATCATTGCTCACACTTTCAACTTTGCTATACAAGTATTATATTCAGACACATGTCCTGTAGAGACTGCTGCCAGAAATGTTCAGGGTGTCTGGGTTTGACAAAGACTGTCAAGGCTTTTTCAGTTGGTCTTTGCATGTGATTTGGACTAAATAAACATTATCACTAAAACAAAAGCTGTGCGGTAAGAGGGGATTGTCAGAGTTAGAAGCACAGGACAGTCACCAAGCAATTATGTCTTAAAGAGCACTATGGGTATCCTGCCAGTGCTGAGCATGGCACCATCACTAGGTGTCATATTAGAGATGCTCATACAGTAGGTTACCAGAAGACATCCCAACAGCTCCCCAAATTGAACTGCCATAGAAACAAACAAGGTATCCTTCAAGAACTTACTACCTGCACTGTACTCATTTATGTCTTGTTGAAATAGTATCCTATTGCTGGTATAGAAAAGTACATATTAGAGAGGCTGAGGTGGTCTCGCAGGGTCAACAGCACAGTGTGTGCTGCTTTACAGCTGAAAACAGAGTTGCTGTAAGAGAGCGACTACCTCTCATTCTTTACTGTGAGGGTGGTGCGACACTGGAACAGGTTGCCTGGAGAAGTTGTGGATGCCCCATCCCTGGAAGTGTTCAAGGCCAGGCTTGATGGGGCTTTGAGCAACCTGGTCTAGTGGGAAATGTCCCTGCCCATGGGAGGGTGGTTGGAAGTCGATGATCTTTAAGGTCCCTTCCAACTCGAACCATTCTCTGATTTTTTGATACTCAATGTAGTCTAGACTGGAAATGACTGAAGAACCTGAGCACAATTCTCTGTGAGTCAGAATGTAACAGTCAGTGCATGGGAAGGAAATTAATGTACTTACATTGCTGCTTTACAACCACAATTTCAGACCAATGCATGTCACCTTTCCGGGAATAATCAGAAGATTGCCATTGCCATTTAAAAGGCAAAGCAATTCTGAAATAAAGAAATGTTTTTTCAGTGGAGATATTTATATCTGCACAAAACAGGTTCAGTTATCATTACTGTCAATGAAAATAAATACACTCTGACAAAACAACATTCCCCTCACCCCCTTCATTTTCATCCAGAAAGTATCCATTTCTCTTCACTGAGTCTGAAGTGAGCACAGTCATGTAACCAAAGTATAGCTGACTACAATATGCAGTTTTAATCTACACTTCAGAAATTAATCCCATCCTTGAAGTCTTGTTTAAAATTTACTGTATGGAGACATAATGTATAAAATTACTGTAAACAAAAGCATAATTTAGTCTGGTCAGTCAACCAGCCTGCAAATTCAGTATTGATCTGCTCCTTCTCAGTATATAAACAGAATATATTGTTAACAGAACTTATGTTTTGGTAAAAAGGTTTAAGAACTTTAATTCTGGCAGAAATCAAACAAGAGG
>VXAK01009590.1:0-27071 GCA_013399435.1 Arenaria interpres | reverse complement strand
CAGGTCCAGCAGAGGGCCATGAAGATGATCAGAGGGCTGGAACACCTCTCCTATGAGGACAGGCTGAGAGAACTGGGGTTGTTCAGCCTGGAGAAGAGAAGGCTCCAGGGAGACCTTATAGCAGCCTTTCAATATCTGAAGGGAGCCTACAGGAGAGCCGAAGAGGGACTCTTTGTCAGGAAGTGTAGTGATAGGACAAGGGGTAATGGTTTTAAACTGGAAGAGGGGAGACTTAGATTAGGTACCAAAAAGAAAATCTTTCCTGTGAGGGTGGTGAGGCACTGGAACAGGTTGCCCAGGGAGGTTGTGGATGCCCCATCCCTGGAGGTGTTCAAGACCAGGCTGGATGGGGCTTTGGGCAACCTGGTCTAGTGAGGTGTGTCCCTGCCCATGGCAGGGGGGTTGGAGCTAGATGATCTTTAAGGTCCCTTCCAACCCAAACCATTCTATGATTAGCCCATAATTCACAAGGCCTCTCAATCTCCCAGACATTTCCAAAACACAATTTGTCAAAATAAACTTTTGGCTTAATTGTGGACTTCTATTTACCCGCTGTTTATGGGCATGTTTGATGCAAGTATTCTTTTAAGAACTATAAACAGCCACGTAATAAAGCTTCTCTCAGATCAGAGCCACTATCATTCCACATGCTCTGGCATGCGTGCACTTCAGCCCCTCGCTTGCTTCAGCAACGTGTTTCTCCCATTGAAGGGCCTTCAATAAGAAGAAGCATCAGTCAGGTTTGGAAGACTAAGCAAATTCAATGGGCAGTGGAAGCACACATTTTAAAACTTTCTCTCTACTTGAGAGTTTGCCAAGGATAGATTTCCCCCATTTCATTTGGAAATGACTTGCAAGTCTAAATAGAGCTTGAAAACTAGTTCTTCCTCGAAGTAAACAAATAGGACAGCATGCACAGAAAGTTCTCTGAAAGACAGACAGACACAACCAATTCTGTGTGCTGAGCTCCAGGTGTAAATCACAGGTAACTGTATCCTAAGCCTTTCCTCAGTTTGTGGGAGAAACATGAGTAATATGAATCATACCTGTAGGAGCTGCATCCATCAAGAAAGAGTGTTGTTCTGTGGGCCTTTGCAGAGGTTTGGAGGGAAGCCATTCTGGGTACTTGCCAAAACATGTACCCTTCCCACACACATGCTCAGGATGCAGAAATGCTGATATGAAGGAGAAAGGTAATAAAATTGGTGCTTGGCCTTACAGCAGTAGACTACCACTTCTTGCTTGCATTTGTTTCTTTCTCTCACCAGCAAACAGAGCATGAGTAACCATGCTGGACTGTCATGACAGCACTTGTCTTACAAAGTGTTACAGCTCGTCTGGTGCCCATTTGGCATCCCACCATGGATGCTACAGAGGCAGAGTTCATTTGACTTAATTTTCTCTAGTCATAATAAGGTCTGAACCAAATACAAGGAAAATTCTTCCACTGTCACTGCTGACAAAGAAAACATGCTTAGTTTTATTCTGCATGATCCCACTGCTCTGTTTTCATGAGTGGTTTCCTCTGAAGGTTCTTGTGTTCAATGATAGATTATCTAGAGATGCCTATGGTTCTGTATCATATTTTTCCTCCTGGTTGGTATATAGAGAGTATATATCAAGTGTCCAATTGCCTAGGAGTTTGTATGTACCACTGATGGGATTTAGACTCTTTTATGCTCTGGCTTTACCAAATCCTTTAATTTCTGTAACTTCCTTTTTTTTTTTCCCCCCTAGGCAATCTGCCCATAACAAGTTCAAAGACACAGTGGCAATGTCCTTTATCAATAAGTTCATTAAAAATGAGTTTAGAATTAACTGACACTTTGGAAAGCAGCAATCCTGCCAATGGACTAAAGAACATAACCAAAAAAAAATCCAAGAAATCACTGGACCATAATATTTGTTTTATTAGATAATTCATCCCTTTAACAATGTTAAATGTTCTGAAAAATTCTCATTTATTAAAGTAGAAAATAATAGTAACAGGGTTTCAAATTGTGTCCACTACACAACAACTAGTATTTCCTGCCATACTGAAAAGCTTTGATTTGATTAAACACTTGCATCCTTTTCACAGAAGACCCATTTCATTCTGTGCAATTTATGGATGCATATGGGAATCAGCTGTTTAGCTTCCAACCTACATAGCTCTATTGTCATCTAGCTGAGCAGGTTGTACATACCTTATAGAAAATAAGGTTTCAGGTTCACTGATGCAGATCTGTCCCAAAGCCATAATTCACTCCAATTGTACAGAATTCTCTACAACAGAAAGTGAGAAAGAGAACAAAAGACCTTACTTCTGCAGCTCCTGAAATGAAATGTCTTAACAGGGAACATGTAGACTCCTGTTGTCTACTCTATGAATAAAATTGAGGAATTGAGACCTGAAGAAGAGGAAACATCTTCTCAAGAAATCTCCTGATTCCTCCTCTGCCCAGATGAGCAACAAAAACAGAGGCTGATGGGAATGAAGCTATACAAGAAACAGGAAAACAGAAGTAGGACAAATCTGATCTGATTTACCGCTCTTCCAGTGAGAGATAACAAATACATATAGTAAGACTGGCGTACTCAATCAATATTATAATTAATCAGATTTAAATGCTGCTGTTTATTTTAATCACTTTGTTTTCCTGTTCAAATGATTTAAAGATGAGAAAGGTAGAAGGATCTGTAATCAGACTGTACTATGGATAGATGAAAAGGCAGGTGCCATATTTTTCAGTTTGCAGAAAGTTGCTTTGCTGGAAAAACATCTTTCAGGACCCAAGCACACTCTTCAGCGCCAAAAGCAGTCAAGATGGCAAAAAAGGCTTGGGTTTACTCATTTTGGAACCTGCTAGCATGGGTAGCTGTGGATGTCCATGCCTGGGCAGTCCACAATCTGTGTTGTATTGTGCTAACACCACACAGTGTGTGCTCACATTGTTGAATGCAGTTGGAAAGAGGACGTTCAGACTCTGCAGCCAGAGGGCAAGGGGGACTGCACGCCTTCCTGGGACCAGAACATGAGCACAAACAAGTGACATAGTGTTGATTTGGTATACTGGGAGCATTTGCACTCGTAAAGAAAATTTTCCTAATATATGCGCCCAATTCATCCAGCCCAGAAAAATGTGTACACATCAAGTGGAGAAGTTGTGGAAGCTGGTGACATTGGTTTGTTACCCATCTACGGGAAATGAGGCTGGCTAGTGCAAAGCTGGGAACGGCAGTTACGAAGTCCAGAGCACCAGATTTTTTCTTCTATGCAGGGCGGTAACCCTAAGCAATAAGCAGGAAATAGGTGTGTGGCTTGAAACAATGCTACTTTACCTATACAGGAGCCAGAAGGTAGACTCATACATTCACCTACTTTTGAGGTTGTGCCCTGTACAAACACCCGTATGAAAAATATGTGACAAAAATGAGTGAAACTTATGTGAATGAACTGATAAAGAGGGTGTCGTTCTATTCTGATCTATTTGTCTCCCTGTACAAAAATAATGGCTGTAACTATGCTTTCCCCCATGACATTACAGAATTACAGGATAAGGGAAATGAGTAAGACGTAGGCGGGATTTTTTTACCCTGTTACACGAGCGGTTTAGAAGAACTTAATAATGAAATCACATTGTCAAAGCACACCAAAATATGCCACCAACACATATTCACAGCTTCCATCCTTTTTGTGCCCAATTACTGTAACAGCCACAGGGAAACGGATTTTCAGGGAGGAGGTAAGTTTATTTTTGTCTTTGTCTGTTGTTTATTTTTACTCCAAAGAAGTTACAGCATTTTGTTATTTGTGCTAGTTTTAATGTTGTTAAAACAACTGTGAGGGGTAGATAGACATAACCTGGAAATCCATGCTTTTATTCGATGAATGCCTTAGCCAAAATTTTCATGGTGTATTTTTTCTACAGTCTTAAATATTCTACAGTCTGAAATTAAGTTTCAGCGTGCTCTGAGAGTGGCTTGTGCTGTAGCACAAAGTCTAGCAGTAGCCAATTTTCATAGAAAGTTTATAAACTCCAGCACAGAAACGAAACAGCTTCACAAAGAAATACTTTGTTTTCTTAAGATTTTGATCAATAATCTGCCCAGTAACTATTTGAGGTGTAAAAGAAAGTTTGGACCATCTGTGGGGAAAATGCTACTCTTTTTCTAAAGAAAAATGTTCTAGATGTTCTGTTTTTCTAAAGAAGTACATGACACTAGCACAGGTATAAGAAAGAGGAGGAAAAGGCGTTTTCAAAAATTTGCAGTTTCAGTGAGAACAGTATAGTGACAGCATTTCTATTTAGTATTTACATGTGGATTGCAGATGATGTAAGAGGGGAAAGGAATGAATCCTTATATATACTTATATATATAAAGCGCCTATCACCATATTGATAAACATTCTTTGGAACCACTCTGAAGGCAGAGGAAAGAACAGGAGTTGGCCTGTTGGTACCTCAGCACTTCTGTTTCCAATCAATTGAAAAAAAAAAAAGTTATTCATCTGACCAAGGTGGATAACTTAGTCTTAGATGGATCCCTCTGGGCTGGTCACCCTGGGCTATCCTTTCAGTGACTGTCAGGAAATAAACATAGTGAAGTCTGCATTCATCTTGTGCTAGACTGGGGTGAATAAACTATGTCTTATGTATCTGTTTCTTTCCAGCCACTATTAAGGCAGTGTAGAATTACTGGTTCCCCTGTGAGCATACCTGTACAGCACTTGGGTAAGTTTAGGTAATACAAACTCCACCCCACAATTGACAACATCTTCAGAGTTAGTTAAAAAGATTAAAGCAATTTAATTTTCTTTTATTCATTTCCAATTGCAAATACGTTATTTGCAATCCTTTATAAATTATCTGATCCATTGTGTCCAAAAGTCAAGAGCAGTTTATGCATTTTCTATTCAAGAAATATTGAAGTAAAAATTCTCTTGGGCTCAAGGCCCAGAGATATTTCCTTGCTAATAATCCTGATTACCACAAAGGATTACAGAGCCGAATTTTGTTTTCTCTGGTATTTTTCTGCAGCTACTACTCTTACATAGTTTCTAACAAGAGATGGAGGTAATCTAAGTTGGCTCAAGAAAAGTAAATAAACAAATAACAGAAAGCATTGTGTGTGTTTAAAACAGTGGGTTGTCATGCAGGTGTGTGCAACCACAACCATCACATCTGTCTCAGTCAAGTATATTACCTCTTTCATAAAAAGATATAAAGAATTTCAAGAAAGATTTCAAATACAGCTAAATGTACTAAAATGTGGGAAAATAATTTATTTATGTATGAAACAAAGGATGCTTGTGAGGATATCAGTATACTTGCGCATGTATTTTATTGTCACTATTTAGGAACACAGGTGGCAGTTCAGAAGAAAGAATGTACTACAGAGAAATTACACTGTTCTCTGCACCAGAGTTCACAGAAAAGGATCAAGAGAGTATGTTCCTACTTATTTTTAAGGAAATAATGATAAAGAAGTGACAAATATGTGGTTATTAAAAGAGGACTTACTAAGCAAGAAGCCACTAGAAATATTTAGCTAGTCCTTAAGTATAAACTGAAAAGAGAAAAATTTCAGTGTCTCATTGAAACAATGGAAGAAAATGGGAGAATGACTTGGCTCAATTCCAGGTGTTGTGAAAAGTAAAAATAAACTGTAACACTGACACTGTGGGTGAATACAGTAGGCTCAAAAATAGACCTTAAAGGAAGGGTAGTCATACTTGTCTACTCTGCTAGACTTTCTTTGGCATATGCCCAGAAAGGTGAATAAAGCAAAAATTAAAAATAAACCCTCTCAAAACCTGGGAAAAAACTCCTGTCAGCAAAGGCACTAGAGTGACCCACACATATCTGAATGATCTTCCCAGTATGTGCTTGATGTTGGTATGAATGTAATACTGTGCAACTGATCACAGCTGTTTTGTAGGCAATGTTCTGGCTGTAGGACTTCAGCTAGTTAAAGAATATCTGGGTATATCTCTATATGCTTCTCTTGGATATAAAAAACTGTATCCATTTCTGAAGAGGCCAAGGATGTGGTTTCATTTGCTTTTTACTTGACTACAATGCCAATTTTTGAGTCCCTGTTTCCTATGCCACCAGCCAACTCAGCTGCTTGTTGGGCCACACATGAACCAGGTGGTGATCTGATTTGAAATCAGGGTAACCCTTTTTTTCTTTTGATTTGCAGCATTGCCAAAGTCTTTATGAAGCCCATCCCCCTAAGACCTTTGCACAGCACCTGTGATCATACTTCAGATTTCTGCATTTACCTCACAATTTCTTGATAGAAAGAAATCTCCTCTCCTTCTTTTGTAAATGAGGATGTGAAGTATAGATTTGATTGACTGTCAGTCTTAAAGTGAATCTGTGGCAGACCAGAGAACTGAGCAAAGCTCTCCATCTCCTCAGTACAGTACCATAAGCACTGGACTCTCAGGTGGGGTGTGTTTTATGTATATACAATTTATATATATATATATATAAACTTACACAGAAGTTGGATATAAGCAACTCTATGCTGAAAACCTAGATGCCTCTAGTGACTAGATAGGGGCCAACATTATTGCTGCTAGCCTACACTGTCATCTCAGATAAGCTTGTTCCACTCTTTGTGGTAAATGATGTTAAGCCAAATGAAAAAATGAGAAGAAACAAAAACTTCTGGGGTGGGAGGAGCATTATTCATTTTAGTGATGACCTCTGCTTCAGAGCTACTCGTTATGAGGTCCCACAATGAATGGTACTAGCACAGGCAGGGAGGCAGGATGGAATCAGGAAGGAGACGTGAAGGATGGGGAAGGTCAGGGGTTCTTAGACCAACAGCGCAGTGGAAAGAAATGCTTCTGAACCAAGCTCTTGAAACAGCTTCAACCTTCCTCTTGGAAGAGAGGAAGTTTTGCAAAAATCCAGGAGTACTCTGACAACTTTGTTGTCTCTTGAACAATTCCTGTTGTTTTTTGAAATATGTAAGAGTCAGAAGGTTGCTACTCTTGGGACTCCTTTGCGAGGTCCTGTCCCTGACAGTGTTTCTCCTAGCTCATGCTGACTCCCAGTGTGATGAGTGTGAATTGAGCACTTCCACCAAGGTGTTCTGAGGGATGGGTTTTAATTCATCCAGCTCTATTTGTAGCCAGGCTACACAACATCATATTAGATTAGGTCTCCTAGATAACAGCTTTCCCTCTGGAAACTGTGATCCTAGCCACCTTTATTATGTGCCTATACTTGTAGTACATCTAAATGGAAGAAACTTCATTTGGTAATGTAGTCCCAAAGGGCTCCATACAGCACAGTAGCTGCCTGGAGAAAGCCACGAACAAATATTAGGTACAAGAGTGTGTTCGGACTCCTTTTCCAGAGAAGAATTGCCTTTTCTCTCATTACAGCTGAAGAGAGGAAAGGAGCCAGAAGGAAAATAGACTTTTTGAATTCTCCTACTGCTAACCCTATTGGCAAGGGATGTAGTAAAGGCCAAAAAATTAAATGGATTCAAAATGGATGATGGAAATCAATGGGGGATTAGGCTTTCTTGGACTTCTATGCACAGTGATCTATGAGGTAGCCTTCAACTTTGCAAGTCCATAGGGCACTGCTTGCTGGTAGATGAGAGAGCATATAGGCAAAGGCCTGCTTGATGCTTTCTCTCTCCTTATACTTTTCTCCCTAAGCATCCACTGATGTCAGAAGTTTTGATCTGCTCAATAACAGCATTTCTTTTGAAATCAGTGCTGTCAGCTACGTGATCAGATGCTTATGGGAACATAAGGAAAAAGAGGTTTCCAGCTTTGATTACAGTGAAGCCTGGACAGGAGACAGTCATTTGGTCTCATAACATGGTGGCTTCTGTGCCTTGTTTGGGAACCTGTGTTAGACAGGGAGCTTTAAGGCAATCTGAGGAGGTACATGTAAAGGCAGTAGGCATGGTGGGCTTCAGCTTACTGTCTTGGAAAGCTGTGACCCAGTCCTTCAATTCATGATGATAGTAGTTAAGACGAAGTACTGCATGATTATTATTTCCTGTTGGAGATCTCACCTTTTGATAGGGAAGAAACACACAAGGAATGAATTCCTCATGTGAATACACAACCTGAACACCCAAACGGTCTTTTAACTTAAGCTTAAGTTGTCAGCTTCTACTTCAGTTTTGTCTTGTTTTACGCTAATGACATAAATAATCAGGCCTGCCTCTATCACATTCAGTGCAAACAAAATTCCCCCTATCCTTGAATCCAACATGTCAGAACAGATTAGCAACCATTTTAAATTCAAGATTGAAAAATATGTCATTCCATCTTCAAAATCATAACACCTGTAGGGACTAACTTCAGAAAGCAGTCTCAAAGTTAAGTTGTAATCACCCAGTTGTTACACAGAAGAAAGTGGTGGATGGCTTATTTCAAAGCCTTAGTCCTGTTTAAGTCAACCAAGGGTCAGAGTACTTAAACACAAGACAACTTACCTTGCTTACGGTTGTACAATTTACATTCCACTGTAGACTGGACCATAGATAAACAGGGGATCTAAACAAAGGACACAACAGAGACTGTCTGTTATTAGCTTCCACTACATCCCTGCGGCTGAGTCGATTAAAGAGCTGATTGAATCCTAGTCACACCTTCAGCATCTGTAATAATGGTAGATAATCCTCATGGCTCAACACAAATATAACCATTGCTGTCTTAAAGTAAGCATGTAACTGCAAGACCCAAAGAATATGTATTTGGATTTACTAGTCAGGTGGTTAAAAATTATTAAATGAGATTGCAGAGATCTACATTGTTTGAGCAGCTATACAGTCTTTCCACAGAGTGGACATGGATATTATTGCTGTGATTGCAGGTATGAATGGAACAGCCATTGAAAATTTTGTTTGTGTCATTTTTAATGTTTCCTTCATGAACTGCACTTGGCACGTGGGCCAGACCGCTTCAGGAGATACCCAATACTTTCTGTACTGGAAGAGCTCAAAGTAAGTAGGTCTGATGGAGTCTAGGGAATTTTGAATTCTGTCTGATATGTGTTATTGTCAATATTTAACTAATGAAATATGTCATGTAAAGGAAAGAAGATTTTACAGGATGCCAGAATTACATCAAAGATAATTATGGAAGGCACACAGGATGCAGGTTCCAAAATGTGACAATAGAAAATAAGAGAGCTTATTTCCTGGTAAATGGGTCTAGAAGTGGACAAAACGTTCAGTCATATAAGAAGATGATTATTCTGTACAGAATTGGTAAGGATTCTTTTTCCAATTTTATTTCCAGTTTTATGCTAAGGGAATGAAGAACTCATCCCCAGAGAAACGTATACATTTTTAATATACCGCTCCTCAGAGCAGATTTCCCCCCCCCCCCCCCTTTCCCCAGCATTGTTGGCTGAAAAGTCAAAAGTACAAGAATGAACAAAACCAAATAAATGCAGAGACAGTCTGAAATCATAGGTCGGAGAACTGTGAACATTTCAGTTAAATATTTCTTCTCTGAAAGAGAGTTGTCATCTTTTGGGATTAACTAGCTAAGGATGCCTGAGCAGGACTATCTAGATGTTGGTCTTGTATCATTATCTCAAAATTCTGTTCATTCACATAATACAAAAGAACTAATTAACTTAACACTGTGAGCAAAAACTTTCACTTAAGTGCTGCTAATAATAAAATACTTCTATTTAATGTTAACACTCTAAAAAAAAACCCAAATCTGCACCATTTACATGCTGAATTGAGTAAAGTCTAACAAGTGGTTTGTTTTTTACTTTTACCTACCTGCTTCTGAATTTAATAACTCTGGCAAAACTTCATTGCATCTTTTTAAACCAGTTGCTTGAACATCTACTTATATTCTGAAAATGCAGAGTGAAGAGAGCTGATTATTAATCAATAGTATTTCTGATTAATTTATTGTAGAAAAACTTACCCCTCCATTAAACGTCACTGTGAACTGCACAGAAGTTTCTCATAGCTGTGAAATTCAGTGGCAACCACCTCGCACAAGTCATGTGAAAAGACATGCTTGTTTCAAATATGAAATTGTCATAGAAAAGAAGGTAAGAATAATTATTACTCTTAGTAGTATTTCATATGCTTGTGTTTCCACACATGCTACCATACAACTAATACCCTGCTCTCTTTCTCTACCTAACTAATCTCTCCTTTTTGATATGCAGTGCCCCTCTTGTGCATGAGCGGAGGACTGCTGTCACTTACAAATAGAGGCAGCAAGTTAAGGGAATGCTTTCAGTCCACTGTACACTGGTTCTTAAAGAAACCAAGCAAGGGTGTCGTGGTTCGGGCCAGGTTGGTCAATGAAAGCATGACAGATGCTCTCCCCCACCTCTCACTCCAAGAAGACGAGGAAGAGAGATAAAGAGAGTTATGATTTAGGAAAAAAACTACCTTAATGAAATAGTAACAATAAAAAAGAAATTAATGAAATGGATAAAATATATATAAATATATACAAACCTGTATCGAGCTCCCAGGGAGATGTCACCAGCAGGCACTGGGAAAGTTCCAGACTGGACTCAGTGATGAAAGGGAGCTGGATTCCAGAAAACTCTGATCAGGATCAGAGCTAAAGAAATTGATAGTGTCTTCCTCAGGCATCAGTTATCAAAGAAAGAGAACTACTAAAGAAACAGCCACTAAAGAAGAGCCAACCTGACTCTTTTCATCCCTCAGCTTTTATAGTGAGCATGGCTGATGGGATGGAATAACCTATTGGTCAGTTTGGGTCACCTGGCCTCCCCACAGGTGCAACTCCTCTACAGGGCAAACACCCAGGTGAGCTGACCCTGGCTGCCACAGCAACAAATAGAAGCAAAAGCCTCTCTCACTGAACAGAAAGTTGGCTCTGCTCCACCCTGCACCAGGACAAAGGGATTCCCCACACTGAGGGTGAATAGTTACTCTAGCACAGGTAGGGGGACAGCCCATATTATCTGACAACTTTATCATGAAGAGTTATAGTTCATTAAATAGAATTCATAAATGGAGCATCTTAAGTGAGCTCTAAATATACTACAAAACCCCAAAGCTACTGTTAAATTGGATGCAACCAATTTTATGTGTCCCTGTAAGGCTGTATGGGTCCCAGTGTAGTCTTTCAGTCCTACTGCTGTTTTTTGATGAAGTTAAGTCAGGACCTTCTGTTCTGAGGTTTTTCCACTCTGCAGTCTCTTATCCTATCTGCCACTTTTTATCATGTCTTTCACAAACTCACTTTGCATTGTGTTCCTACTTCTTGTAGTCATCATTACTGCTCAGTCAAATTTATGGCATTACTAAATTAGGTTCAAAGAAGTAACACATGCTTTATTACAAAGGCGCGCATGTAAGTTAGGGTGTGCTGCAAGAGCACTTCGGAATTTCCACCTGGACCCTTGTACATTCCACCCTCCCCTTTGTGTATCCAGCCTTGCCTCCTCCTCCTATTGCATCCATTTACTCACACCAGTGTGGTGTTGCTGAAGGAGTTTAGGAGTTTATGTTTATCTAAAGTAGATCTGCAGCATACACAATTAAGATGGTTGCACCACAGCTGTCAAAATCAGAAGTAAGGGGCAGTAATACAGCAGCTGTTCACTGTGGGGTTTTATTAAGTTCTGTGTCCTTTCTTGTAAACTTAAAGTGGAAAGACCCATCCACATCTTTGAATAAAAAGAAATATTCTGTCAGGTTGTTGGAACAGAATATCCAGGTTTTCAAGGTCTTAACTATATATAGTTGTGTTGGATCTGGCTGAGATGGAGTTAATTTTCCCCATAGCAACCATCATAGTGCTGTGCTTTGTATTGGTAGCTAGAAAGGTGTTGATAACACACCAATGTTGTGGTTACTGCTGGGTAGCGCTCACACAACATCAAGGCTGTCTCTCCAGCATTCCCACCTCTCGAGTAGGCTAGGGGTGGGCAAGATCTTGGGAGGGGACATAGCCAGGACAGCTGACCCAAACTGACCAAAGAGATGTTCCATACCATACGATGCCTATTCAGCAATAAAAGCTAAGAGAAAAGAGGAGGGGGGAGAGGAGGAGTGAAGGGGCATTCATTACTTACAAAGTTTGTCTTCTGGAGCAACTGCTACGCATCCAGAAGCCCTGCTTCCCAGGAAGTGGTTGGACATCACCTGCTGATGGGAAGTAGATAATAAATCTTTTGTTTTCCTTTGTTTCTGTGTGGCCTTTGGTTTTGCTTTATGAAACTGTCTTTGTCTTGACTCAGAAGAGTTTTTTCTTCCCCCTGTCCCATCCTGCTGAGGAGGAGAGTGATTGAGCAATTTGGTGGGCACCTGGCGTCCAGCAAAGGTCAACCCACCACAATGGTTGTATTATATATTTCAATAAATGCACATATTTTGAAGACTTGGATGAATATGGGAAGCAGTATTATATCCACCAAAAACAACAAAGTTTGAAATATTTTTTGAAATATTTGTGAGTTTGTTGTTTCAACAATTAAAAAAATGTAAAGAATGGTGTAATAATATAGCTAAATTAAAGGTTTAAGAATGTAAAAGCTACACAGACAGAAGTTTTAATGGAAAAAAAAATCCCAGTTTACTAGTATTTTTTTAGATACTTTGTTTTGTAAAGGTAAAACATACATTTTTAATTGGTGGGCAACCTAAGCTTTTTTTTTGTTTAGTCCTTTGATAGTTAGTTCTGCAATCAAATTTAAATGGAACAGTATTTCAGAGCATCAGTGGTGAGGAAAAACCTTTCAGTGGAAAAATGGCTTAACCTCACCATCTTTAAAAGAAGGCATTTAAAATATTAAGTGTACTCTTTTTTCCCTTAAAATCAAACATTCATCAGGCAGGAGCCCTTATTATATAGTGACAAAAAGAATAATCATAAAAATTAAAATTTTCTCCTGTTGTTAGGTTGATCCTGAGAAAAACATCAAAACCACATCTCAAACAGTAAGTCGTTATTACCATATTAATCGAATATTTATGCTGGGTTGATATTTCATCTATATCAGGGCATTCTCCAACTAAATTGTTTTGGTTTCACACTACCAGTTTCAGTACGCTACACATGTTCTTCATTGGCAAATTTCCTGAACTCAATGTTTTAAACTGTTAATTATAAAACACAGTACAAAAAACACCTGCACATGTAGAACTTTATATTACTTCGATGCAAGTCAAAAAAATCTTCCATTTTACAGTCCAAATTCATATATATGTAGAAATATGGATCGTATTTCCACATTACACTTAGACACACAAAATGTAGAGAATTTTTTTCTTTATTAATGGTCTCTGGAAGGGTTTGAGATGGAGGAGGTAAGAAAACATCACCAGAAAGAGTAAGCTAGTATAAAGGAGGAAGAACAAAAAATAACAAAGTTTTCAAGAAGGCTCAATATTCTTCTGAAAAGGATTTCAATATATGTCAAAATTTTCCCTTCTGTATAATCTGGCTGTTAAACTCTACCTCAGTTTTGAAAACATTCACAGTAAGGGAATGCCAGATCTTTAAAGAATTGCCTTCTAGTAAAATAAATAATTTACACACTGAAAATAAACTTTTTTTTTTTTTTTTTTTTTTTTTTTTTTTTTTTTTTTCCCAAAGCCCCATTGTTTAGCAGAGGTTAATGAGCCAGGGAAGCATACTGCAAATTTCATCTTCACATCACCAATAACAAAAATGTTCAAACAAAAGGAATTAGGATGGAACCAGCTAATTTATTAAGGGATAATTTTCTATTTGGTATTTCACTCTAGTATATTCACAGAACTATGTGTAAAATTTTCTTTTGTCATTGTTTGCATCATTAAATGAACTTGACACATTCCTAACATCTGTACATCTAGTGAATAAAAAGTTCTCAGTCTAGCTGTTGTGTATTTAGGAAAGAAGCATCACAGGAAATTCCTACATATTTGGGAGCTTCAATGCAGAAAAAAGGTACAGCGTCAAAATCAGAGCAACTGACAATGGCTGTTTAGTGAGCGCAAGCTGGGGAGAGTGGAGCACACCTGTAGAGTTTGGTAAGAATACAGATCACTTCCTTGACCTAGTTTTCCCTCAGTTATTACTTGTCTGCCTCATTTATTACTTCATGCTTACAGATGGAAATACATTGATATTTGTACATTAATTTGCTAGGATGAAATTTGCTAGCATATCTCTTAATAAAAGGGAGGTATCCAAGCATTCCAGTGTGACAGCGGGTGCTTCTTGCAAGGAGACAATGAATAAGCAGACCTTTTTGAGGACTGTTGCCACCCCTTTTCCTTCTTCCATTTCTACTTCTGGCTTTATAAATTTCTCTTTTCCCCTGTACTCTCTGCCACCTAGGATTTTTAAGTACTCTGTAGACCTCAGTTCCTCACAAAATGCTTAGTAAGGTCTTGAGTTACTGCAGACAGTCCCTATACTGTCATTCATCCCATTCCTTCACATGTTATAGGCCAATGAGGTGCCAAGCTAAAGAAGCAGCCACTTCGTACCATTGCTTGACATCTTCATGCAACGCAGACTGCACAGAGGTGTCCAGTTATTCCTGTTTTGTGATGCTGATCAACACTTTGATGATTGCTTGTCTTTCAGGAAAAGAACAACTTACATCTACTTCATCATATATGTTATTTCTGACAGCAGTGCTGGCAGCAAGTCTCACACTTTGTCTCTGCACAGTGTAAGCCTTATTTCTTGTACAAAATTTTTATTCTGTAGTTGATACAACACCTCTTTCCCCAACAGAAAATTTCTGGACTCCTTTTAAAGGAAAGGAGGGAGGGGGAAAATTGACACTGAGCTGTAGCAGGAATCATAAGCAGCTAGATGTTGCTCAAGTGGACTCTATATTTCTGATTCCCAACCTTTTTATCCCCTTGATCAACCATAATACAACACTTTCCAATAGTGAGACAAAGCCTTACAACAGTGCCGCTTTCCTGCCATGAGACCCTGCAATGTGGATGGGTGGTACATGAAATTGTTTCTTTGTTTTGAGGATAATTCCCTTTCAGATACTTAAACCAGCAACTTCCTGTTATTCTTTAATATGTCATAAAATAAATTATTATCATCCAAATTCTGAACAATTAAATGATACCATTGTATTCAGCCTATGTAATTTTTAGTTACTTTTTCACTTTGTCTTAGAGGGATAAAATAATACCTCAGGCGTCTTATTGTATAGCACATCTTTATATATTTGCATGCAAAGTCTGGTCTTCACCAGCTTTTTTTATCACTGTAGAAGCATTTATTTGGAAAAAAAATCTGCCACAGTACCACAGCCAAGAGACCCATTCCATGAGATCTCTCCAATGGATTTTGAGGTATGTTTTCTTTCCATTTGCCTGAAATTTGTTGTAAATAAGGGTCCATTGCATTCTCTAAGGTATGACCTAAGTGTCAGAAAGATGCACAAAACCAAGGATAAATTATCTTTCTTGTTCTTGGGGTATTGAAAGACAAGGTCCATATGCAATAATTTTTTTGGTTTTCCTTTTCCATTCTGAAACACTGGCCATCTGTCTACCAGGACCACTGGAGAAAATATACAATTTCACCCTGATCTCCCTACAGTTCATATGCTATCATTAGAATAGTGCTAAGCCTAAGCTTCTTTAAAAAAGAAAGATTTTTTAAAGACTTTTAAAAAAGGAAAACTGCTTTACTTTGAGGGTAACAGAGCACTGGAACAGGCTGCCCAGAGAGACTGTGGAGTCTCCCTCTCTGGAGAGATTCAAAACCTGCCCCTGGATGCGTTCCTGTCCTGCCTGCTCTAGGTAATCCTACTTTGGCAGGGGGGTTGGACTGGGTGATCTCCAGATCAACAACTTCCAACCCCTACCATTCTGTGATTCTGTGATTCTGTGATTCTCAGCCCAATAACAATGCAGAATCAGACTCTTGGTCGGCTATGGAAAGAGAAGGAGTAAAGACATCTACTGCCGGCCAAGAATAGTTGTGCCATAGCAGACGTTGAGACTTACTGCTGTATTTGGCAATGATGCTGAAGAAGGAAAAGTTTCTAGGGTACAGTAAGAAAGAAAGTATAGAAGAGAGCTGAGAGGGTCTAGCTTATGCAGAGAGCTGGAGAGACTCATGAGAAGAAGAAGAAGAAGGAACAGACCGACAGACACTGTGAGTAACAGAAAGGAACTGCCTGTCTAAAGAGAATGTTGCAAAGTTCATTGCAATTTGCTGAAAGTCTTTAAGTTGGCTACAGCCAGGTCTGGAAGCAACAATGTGTCTGCAAGGACATACTGGATCACTGGTGAGCCTTTATAAAAGCTTTTACTTTCTGTTTCTTCATCGTGTTGACTTTCTTATGTTTAGAAAGATAAGTTGTCTGGCTTTTGAGTTTGAAAAGTCTTTTGTTCCTCTTTGGAGAGCTCGCCATGGAGGGAACACCTAGAACTGTCTACTTCAGTCCTCTCATTGACAGAGTCCCACTACAGCTTCTATATAATAAACAAAAACTCTCTGAATAACAGGGGATTCATAAATTGTAAACTCGTGGATAATCTCATGCATGAAAAACTGATGAAATGTTTTATTCTTCCTTTAACAGACAGAATATAAAAATCAATTAATGAAGCATGAAACTGAAGAAATAACAATTATTGAAGAAATGACATAATGGCATGCAATAGACTCAAGCAACTTGAATTTTTCAAACATATCATCTTGTTGGCAGTAATTTACAGGTTTTTCTTATTCTCTCCCTCTTGCACAAAGAGAAAATAGTGTTGCCTATAGAGGTGAATCCCCAAGAGCCTATCTTAAAAAGCCTCTTTGCATTTGATTGAATTTTCCATAAATAATTTGAGTTCTTTGGGCTACTTTTGTTTCTTCTTACGATGAGTATTCTTGCAATGTTTCAGCAAAAATATTTCAGTAGTGATTTGGAAGTTATTGTACTGCTCTTCAACATCATGCTAAAGAATAAAATAAAAACAACCAAACTTAAGGGTTTTATACAGGACCTTTAGTGGTCCAATGCCCTGGAAAAGGTACAGCTATATTGAGATTGTGATTAGGAATAAAAATTTGTCATCCGTATGAAAAACCACTGAAAATTGGCCAAGATAAACCTCTTAAAAATTATTATTTACTCATACAAAATCAATATTGTTAAGTTGTTTAGGAGACATTTCGCATAAACCTATTTGTTGCCTTCAAACTATGTTGCTACATCCTTCAGCACAGCATGCCCTAGATGTTTCTCACAGCCATTTACAAACCCAAAAATTTCCTCCCACTTTTCATCATTTCATATCTGTGGTAGATGAAAAAATACCTTGAAATATGACTGCTAACAGGTAGCACATAACTATGTGTATGTGTAGGGGGTGGGAAATGCTGGAAATTTAAGTTTTTAACTCTCCAACAGAAGCCTGCCACTTGCTAGCTGCAATTGATACAAGCTGGTTGTGTGGTTTTATAACACCTGGACAAAACAGATGTGGCACATCATGAATCCTCCAATTGGTAAGGAGATATAAGACAAAACCATCAACCTGGAGGCTAATCACATGTTGTGCTTCTGTGGACAGATTATTTAGTATGGGAAAACCAGGAGTTAGAGGCTATTTATAGCCATGAAGTCTCTGGTGCCATACCTCTTATCCAGCTCCATGCCTCTACACCTCTATGCCACATCCTCATGTCTCCACTTCTGAAGATCTCTGTCATCCAGGCCTACGCTGCACCAATGCATTAGAGTTGTAAAACCTTGGTGGTACCATAGAAAGATAAACAAAAGTAAAACAAATTGGCCACAAACACCTGTAAGACACAGCCTGTAAACTCCCTGAAGAGTGGGGGAAAACCCTTCAAGCCTTCAATGGAATGCCTCAAACACTCATAAATAATGCAGGCCTGACATCCAAAGGAACTGATAAGACTCACAGGCCCTGGAAAAACAGGACTGTCTTTTGGAGAAAAGATAGTTCTGCTGCTCGTGTGGTGAGCTTGCTAATTCTGTGTTCTCAAGGCCGTTGCGTCCAATAAGTGATCTTTGGTTCATTATCCATACAATGCATATGAAAGCACACACCCCTGCAGATGCTAATGAAGATTATAGAGATCATGCTAAACATATATGACCATGGCACTCGTCTTTCCACTCAAATCATGCTACACGTCACCTGAGAGAAGGAAGAAACCTGAGACAAGGCTTTCCTTGGCAAGGGCAGTGAACCATGCTAATTCAGCAAACATATAAGGGGAAAATGAGTAGCCTTAGAGGGAACAAAGAAGATCACGCATGGGAAGATTTTTCCAAGAAAGATGATTATGCCTGGGAAGATTCCCTGAAAAAGATGCTGGAACCAGGACCGGTGATCTCTTTATCTCCATCTTTTTTTTTTTTTCTATCTTTTCCTTTCTCTATCCCTCAGTTTCTCTTTTCTCTTAGAGTTGTTAGGTAACGGTTAAAGTGTTAATGACCTTAAATACCGCTTGCCATAAGTTGTTGTATACCTGTTGTTAAGTAACACAATGCATACTTCACCACTCATCATAAGTTGTGATATACCTAATGAATTATTGTGGACTTCTTAAGACCTATACTAATCATTTTGGGAAACTAATAAATGTATATGGATCCTGAGATTTATCTCACATTCATCAACACTGTCAGGGATTTACGAATCTGAAGTCACTTACCCCAGCTCTTTCCTGAGAGTGGGATGTGACAACACCTGGTCAAACAAAATTACAAACAGGTCAAGAAAAATTCAAGCAGAGAAAACTTAACAAACTTCACCCATGAGGCCTTGCAAACTCATTACAAAGCTTACAGCCTGTTACTAGCATAGCAATACCATATTACCAGGACACA
Organism: Arenaria interpres; assembly: GCA_013399435.1. NCBI lineage: Eukaryota > Metazoa > Chordata > Aves > Charadriiformes > Scolopacidae > Arenaria > Arenaria interpres. Next base: position 8,262 of record VXAK01009590.1, on the reverse strand, counting down.
TACAATAACTAAATTCATTAATGCTGCTGTTCCAAATTATCTGGTTTTTCCTCTCCTCAGCATTACTTGGAGGGTGTCTCTACAGAATAATCACTAAAGATCATCCATCCCTACTAAGCAATTCTGTTTCTGACTGGCTTTTCCAAACCTTTACCTTAGGCTGCTAAAATGACTTTTTCTGAAATTTTGATCTTTGCTTTTGCATTTCTGCCAGAAAAATAACATTGAACAGACTCTAGCACAGGGGAACCAGAGGTTTTTTGCTAAAAACTAGGAAGTTCTTGCTGCAAGGACCAAAGAGAAGGCCTTGTCTACTATTTGTATTTTTGTGGTCTACACAAAAGCTGTAAGATACTGGCATAGCTAAATGCCCAGGCAGTTTTTGTGAGCACTCCTATGGTAGTTGGAGCAATAAATTTTCTTAAGGTTTTGGGGGCTTTAAATCACAGAATCGCAGAATCGCCTAGGTTGGAAGGGACCTTTAAGACCATCTAGTCCAACCATAAAAAAAACAAACACAAAAAACACCAACACTAAACCATATTGCCAAGTACCATGTCAACTCATCTCCAGGGATGGTGCCTCAACCACTTCCCTGGGTAGCCCATTCCAATGCTTTATAACCCTTTCAGTGAAGAAATTTTTCCTAATATCCAACCTGAACCTCCCACCGTGTAACTTGAGGCCATTTCCTTGTGTTCTATCTCCTGTAACTTGGAAGAAGAGACCAACCCCCGCCTCTCTACAATCTCCTTTCAGGTAGTTGTAGAGTGCGATAAGGTCACCCCTCAGCCTCCTGTTCTCCAGACTGAACAAGCCCAGCTCCCTCAGCCGCTCCTTATTAGACTTACTCTCCAGACCCCTCACCATCTTTGTTGCTCTTCTCTGGACTCGCTCCAGCACCTCAAAGTCTTTTTTGTGGTAAGGGGCCCAAAACTGGACACAGCACTCGAGGTGGGGCCTCACCCGTGCCAAGTACAGGGGGATGATCACCTCTCGAGTCCTACTCACCATGCTGTTCCTGATACAGGCCAGGATGCTGGTGGCTTTCTTGGCCACCTGGGCACACTGCCGGCTCATGTTCAGCCCGCTGTCGACCAACACCCCCAGGTCTTTTTCTACCGGGCAGCTCTCCAGCCATTCTTCTGCAAGCCGGTAGCGCTGCCTGGGGTTGTTGTGACCCAAGTGCAGGACCTGGCATTTGGCCTTATTGAAACTCATCCTGTTGGTCTCAGCCCATCCATCCAGCCTGTCCAGATCCCTCTGCAAGGCCTTTCTACCCTCCAGCAGGTTGACACTCCCACCTAGTTTGGTGTTATATACAAATTTACTGAGGGTGCACTCGCTCCTCGCATCCAGATCATTGATAAAGGTGTTAAAGAGAACCGGCCCCAGTCCTGTGGGACACCACTCATGACCGGCCGCCAACTGGATTTAACTCCAAATCATGTTCTTGCAGTGGCTCTAGCCCTTGTAGAGCCAAAAGTTGGAAAATAGCCCTAGTGTATCTGCCCAGCTTTCTCTTCTCTTTCTCCTCCTATTTCTCTTTTGTTATCTTAATTTCTCTTCCAGCTTCTGGCAAGGCCATTCAACACTAATTTTCTGGCCTCTAAAGGATAACATATTATGGTTGCACTACTTTTGCTTTGGATTTTTTTTAATTTGTTTGCATTTTTTAAAGGCTCAGGACAGATTTCCCCTAAATATAGACAAGCAAAGAAATCCCCTGTGTAGGAGAGTTTCTTTGTCTGTGGTAACATCACTGTCCTTGTGGGCTGTTTGGATTGTTCTGCTGCAGCATATTCCAGTTTAAAAACAAAAAGTACCCAAACCCTGAAACCTCAAAACCCAGACTTCCTCATTTTGTTATGGAGGTGCGTAATCTGAGGGAGCACCAAAGACCACACTGCTTCTCTGCTGCCAGCTCCACAGGCTCAGGACATCTTCAGAGTGGGAGCACAGGGCTTTGCCCAGGGTGCAGTTGGGAGTTCAACTGAAGAAAGAGAATCCAGCACTGGACAGATGCGTTTATCTTTGTCTATTGCAAGATGCATAATTGGAAGATGCTTAATTGGGATGACTCAAAGGTTGGGAGTTGATGGCACTTCTCAGTACCAGATTTAGGTGCAGAAAAAAACCACAATTGCCCAAGGCAGTCTACATCCCACTGTATCAAGGTTAAACAGTGTGATGAAAGGGTCTCTCAGTTACAGACACTGCCCAGTGTTCCAACTGCTTCTGCCATGAAATCTCCATAGGAGTGTGCAGCTAAACCCCCTCTACAGCAGCAGCTGCCCTTAAACACCACCCCTAAAGTGGTGCAGGATCAGGAAATGCAACTTTGGTGCAATTGATCCTAGTTCTCCTCCTCCCCAGCCCCATATCAGGGCTGTATGGATCACCTCAACTCCCTCTCTTCTCTGCTCCTGCACTGTGAGGTGCCAGACAGTGAGAAATTCTCCTTGTTTGGATGTGTCTGCTGATGGAGGACACAGGAGACTGCTTAGTGCTCTGGGAACTGACCCATTAGAGGATGGGGACCAACAGAGGTGAAAGGCTGGGGGAAAGGACAGAGAAAGGCAGATACACAGAAACTCTGTCTTCCTTAATTTTGGGGAACACCATTTGATTCTTTAAGACATTTCCTATGGCTCTGATTTTATTTCCCTGGGTACTCTCCCCCCTCCATTCTCCACGAAATACAGTCTGTTACCATGACAAAATTGAGTGCTTTTCTTCCACAGATGAGGACAAAATAAAGTGTGTGGGTTTTTTCATTCTTTATGATTAGAAGTCCTTTCTTCCAGTAACTATTAAAAAAATACTTACATGGGTAAGTGTGTAATTCCTTTAATCTGGAAGTGCAGAGAAACTTCTGATGATGGACTACTTTTTCCTCTGAATTACTATCATGGGCCCAGACCTGAAGTCTAAATTTCCAGTTGTTTTGTCTGTTGACAACTTTAATGTGATGGGGATAGTGACAGTGACTCTTATCAAAAAGAGCTTCTTCTGTGACTAAATCTACTTTTTAGTAGAATATCCACCTATTCTTATTTGTTCCACGTTCCCACTGTCTGCTTCACAACTAGTTTCAGGAGAATGTGTTTTGTTTTTAATCTCTCCTGGCATATGAAGAAAGTAAACTCCCATGAATTGGTCCTTATAGAGCCACCATTGCCTTAGACCTTTCCCTCTGAAACCACAAAAGACCAGGCCAGGATCTGTTTGGTTCTCTTGTGATTGCTGTTTCTGTGGATGACTGGAGCTTTTATAAGTCCTGGATACTCAAGGTGAATTGTTCATCTCCTCAATCAATACTGAGTTACTGACAGACGTGATCAAATGCATGAACACAACCATAGGGAGTCACTTAATACATTGCTTTTGAGTTCAGGACTTGCTTTATGCTTCTAGTACTGCATGTGACCAGAAATTGACCATTTTATTTTTGTATAAAATACTTTTGCAGTCAAAAAGTTGCTAATATGATGAGTAGACTTGCTGTGCTACACCTGTTCCCTTTATACTGTATGAGTTACGGAGAAGAAAGCAGATCAGATATCAGCTTTGACATGTTGGCTGGTCTCAGTGACAGCTCAGTATCATTCATGTTTACAAGCAACATAAGAAAATGAACCTGGTAAATGACAGCACACTTACAGCTCATAAATCTCACACTCTATCAGGAATCTAGGAAGCAGAAATACTCATGAGTCGAGGCATTTCTGGGTGTCTAGAAAGTAAGCCTTCTTTGTACCCAAAGGCAGTCAGCACAGCACTATCTTTGAATTTCTGTTTTGGAAATAACTATACCTTAGTTATGTGTGAATAACTAAGTGCTCAGAAGTGTGTCCAGCAGGTCAAGGGAGGTGATTCTACCCCTCTACTCCTCCCTGGTGGGACCCCACCTAGAGTACTGCCTCCAGCTTTGGAGCCCTCGGCACAGGAAGGACATGGACCTGTTGGAATAGGTCCAGCAGAGGGCCACAAAGATGCTCAGAGGGCTGGAGCACCTCTCCCATGAGGACAGGTTGAGAGAGTTGGGGTTGTTCAGCCTGGAGAAGAGAAAGAGAGATGTTATAGCAGCCTTCCAGTACCTAAAGGGGCCTACAGGAGAGATGGGGAGAGACTCTTTATCAGGGAGCGGAGCAATAGGATGAGGGGTAACGGTTTTAATCTGAAAGATTTTGACTAGATGTAAGAAAGAAATTCTTTACTGTGAGGGCGGTGAGGCACTGGAGCATGTTGCCCAGAGAAGTTGTGGATGCCCCATCCCTGGAAGCATTGAACACCAGGTTGGATGGAACTTTGAGCAACCTGGTCTAGTGGAAGGTGTTCCTGGCCGTGGGAGGGGAATTGGAACTAGGTCAGTTCCAACCCGGACCATTCTATGATTTTATGAATGGCTGATATGTTAACTACTGCTGATATGGTTATTTCACTCCGTATGTCAATAAATAAGATGTAGGATAGGAATGAAGTTGGGATTTTGATATACATGAATCCTGCAACATTCTGGAAATGTCCTGGGCAGCAGATTACTTTTTCCAAATATAGTAGGCAAGAAATGGGTTTGGTAGAGAAGCACATGGACAATTCCCTCTCCTATAAGTTTTTATCTCCAGCAGAACAGATCTGCCTGTTTTTAAGAGGAAAATGGTGACATATCTTGCTGTTTGAAAAATGCCGTATTTTCTAGTGATGTTTCAATTCCAATACGTGAAGAAATGAAATTACTTTACATGGATTATGAATCTCCATACTAAGTAAATTACATTGTCTTCTGTGAAGCAAAGCCTTTCAGGGTATAAAGGAGCTTTTGGTGTTTTATACTGCTTATAATAACCTTTTCCTTTAGAAAATGCACAGCTGTGACCTGAGAAGGGAATAAATGCTCAGCAGGAAGCCCTAGAGTGGCTTTTTACCCCCTGAGCTGGGCCCACCTGTGGGCCCATGTCCTGGCTTCAGCCCATCCCCAGGGACGTGCCTGATTCCCAGGTCTGGGGCTGCCCGGTGCCGCCAGCTGCCCTGTACCTGGCTGTGGGGTGGGACAGGCTCTGCCTTCACCCACCATGGGGAACCCCTACTGCTCCCAGCCCCTAGACATGGTTTGTATTGAGACGTGCTTTATACTGCTCAGTATTATTTAAAGCTAGAGAGAAATATCTGTGAAAGAAAAGATTGTTATGTACTTGCTGAATTCAAGGCCAGGCTGAATGGGGTTTTGAGCAACTAGGTCTCGTGGAAGGTGTCTCTGGCCATGACAGGGGGGTTAGAACTAGAAGGTCTTTAAGGTCCCTTCCAACTCAAACCATTCTGTGATTCTATGATTCCCAAGCACTAGTGGATTCTGTACAACAGAAAGGAAAGTTTAATGAGCTAACTGCTTGTTCATGTTATATGAAATCACGAGTTGTGCAATTTCATGAATTTGGTAAGAACCAGAAGGGAAGTGATGAACATCGCGTCTTGCAACACTTCCGATGACAGGACGGTTCCCCAAAACACAAACAGCGAGGGAGACGGCCCTATTTATAGCTATACCACCATACGAGGCTTCCCATCTTCTCTGAACCTGAAGACTGATAGATAGACAAACAAGATAAAGACGTTTTGAAGTAGAAGGTAGGTCCATCTTTGTCTTTCCAACTATTTTGTTTGCCGAGGTATTCGTTGGGACTCTAGGAAGTCCAGGGCTAGAAGGATGACGTCCCACGCAAAATCTGAAACGCTGTCAGAGGAAAACATGAGCTAAGTTTTTGCAAATAAATTACCTACTCCCTGCTAACAAAAGTCCTCGCCACAATTCTGATTTTCTTACTGTGTTTGGTACTGAATTCATAGAAGTTAGACACTGCTCCTAGATCTACTTTTAAGCATCTACTCAAAAAAATCTTTGAAAGTAGGTGAACTAATGCCCTCACCAAACTCACCATATTCACTGTTGGGTAACTCAAGCTGATTGATATTGCTGTGACCCATTTTGATATTTTCTGTTTGCAGCTGTTTACCCACCTGCCTGACATCTATTCATCCTAACCTTTGTATATAGCAGATAGATAAATAATATTTAGACCTTAAGATACCAGTCACCAAATATATGTATGTAAAATTTATACAGTGCCCTCAAGATCACCAGCCTTACGAATCATCACACAAATTTTTTTGTTACAGAAAAGGACAACTTCTTTAATTTTGTTACTGTTTATTTGAACATTTCCCTGACTGCTTGAGAAGTCTATCTAATCTTTCTGCCCACCAAAACTGAGAAGTTCAGATGGTGTAGAAGCAGGCATATGAGCAGGTCAGACTAGAAAAATTCAGAGGAGAGTGGTTGACGCTGATATCTTTCATCTTGAGCAAGTTTTGCTGTTCTCTGTTTCCAAGGAAGAAGAGATGGTTGCTCCTCTTGCACTCATCTTCATGACCCAGTGGATGCTGCTGATCACCCAGTTGTGTGTTGGTTGGCACTGCACAGACTGTGAGTAGAGCCAATCCTCTGAGGTGGTGTAATGTGCTTCTCATTATGGGTAGCTGTGCATAAATTGCCTTCTGTCTTAGATGTGCTGGGCGATAATCTCTGCACCTGAAAATCTGGGAATCAGTCTTGCACCTTACTGATCCCATTATGTGACACTTGCAGCAGAGATGCCAGACTCACCTATTAGAAATTTGGTGCTGAATCAGTGGAAAATGGAACTGAGTGGAATGAACAACATGAATTTCACTGAAGACTGGTGTTCAGTGACTGCAGGAGATTTTACTGAGACTATAATGGTAAATTTGCTATGTAAAGTTTTAATGGAGATAAATCATTACACTTTCTTCTTTTTCTTTCATATCATTAAGTAACTGATAAAAGTACCTTTGGTAGGAACAAGATAGTCTCTGTTTTAGCAGTCTTTTCTAGTTTTTTGTTGAGACCTGTCTTAGTACTGAGGCATATCTGTCCTCTCTGGCCACTCTTGTGAAATTCTTGCCTTCAGAGGAATCTTTTGGAATCAGGGCCTTGATGGGACTGAAGTGTAAGGTTGTCTCTTTTCCTGCTTTCAGAGGAACTTCAGTGAGATGCATCTCATTGCTGTGCAGATGAGAATTTCTAAATACAAAAGACAGACTGAATTGGATACGTGGGTCCTTACTGACTTTTACCTAAAAACAGGACATAAGCATGCAGTGACATTGGGAGATGCAGTGATGTGCTTGCTCAGGGCTGATTGGTGTTACACAGAAGCCTGTGAAGACACAACATTTCTGGAGTGGCTCCTGAGGTCCAAGCAGGTTCATACAATCACAGAACAGTTTGAGTTGGAAGGGAACTTCTAAAGATCATCTAGTCCAACCGCCATGCCATGAGCAGGGACATCTTTCACTAGATCACTTTGCTGAAAGACCCATCCAACCTGACCTTGAGCATTTCGGGAGAGACCCGAAAAGAGTCGGGAATCTCACGAGCTGGCCGAGAGGCTGACATGGCTGGGGGTGGGCCGGGTGAGCTGTGGCACATTTAAAAGCTGCCATAGCTGCAGCAGGGGCAGAGCATGTGCTGGGCACTGGCGAGTGAGCGCAAGGGCAGGAATATCAGCAGGCGCAGGCGGAGGTGCACAGAGCATGAGGGAAGCAGCCATCAGTGGTGGGTCCCCTCCCAGTGCCGGACAAGAACGTGGCCCCACCACCTGCAAAATGCACCACAAGGAAGAATGTGGCAACTCAGGCCGAGCTCCCGCAAAAACACACGGCTGTGCAGTGAATGCCCAAGCCTGGCACTTGTTCCCAAGGGAGGCAGAGACACCGCCTGTGGGAGGTGTGATCAAATAAACTACCTGCTCGGGCAGGTGGTTGAACTGAAGGAAGAGGTAGAAAGACTTAAAAGCATCAGAGAAAGTGAAAGTGAAATAGATTGGTGGAGCCATACCCTGAGGCATAGCCATAGGTAGAGGCTCTACAGGAAGTGGATGATCTCCTTTCCACCTGTCACCAGGCAGAAGAGAGAGGCTTAAGGGACAATGGGGAATGGAGACAGGTCCCTCCTCGGAGGGGCAAACAAAACCGTTCCCGGCCTCCCCCACCTTCCCAGTTGCACTTGCAAAATAGGTATGGGGCTTTGGCAATCGAGGGCCAGGTAAATGAGGATGGAGAAGAAGATCAATGCAGTGAGTTGCCCAGAGCTAGCCACCCACACCTTAGGACTTCCTCAACAAAGAATAAAAGGAAAGTAATTATGGTGGATGACTCTCTTCTGCAGGGAACAGAAGGCCC
>VXAK01009589.1:893319-921146 GCA_013399435.1 Arenaria interpres | reverse complement strand
GGAGGGAAGTGCTTCTACTCAGCTTGTGATGAGCACATGTGTGGATGGTGTGGGTGAGGGATGGAGGAAGGGGCTGCTCCCCAGGTGTGCTGCTGTGGTGCTGACTGTCCTCTGGTGCTTCTCCCCAAGGTCTGGCTTCTTCCTCTTCTGTTCAGAGTTCCGCCCCAAGATCAAGTCCACAAACCCTGGCATATCCATCGGGGATGTAGCAAAGAAACTGGGCGAAATGTGGAACAATCTCAGTGATGGTGAAAAGCAGCCTTACAATAATAAGGCAGCTAAACTGAAGGAGAAGTACGAGAAGGTAAGGCTGTAGTTTTCACTTGTGCCTCTTCTGTACCGGCTTTTGTGTCGCTGTGTGACTGTAACCTAGACCCAGCCGAGGTGGCCCCAGTGTAGCGAGCATCTCCAGTGGACAGAGCTGTTCTCACTGCGCTGCGTACGCCGGGGCAGAGCAGGTTAGGGGAGCCGCAGGGCAGGAGGGAGAGCTTTCACCCTGTGACAGCAGCCGCGGATGCTCCTGCTGGTCCAGCAAAGGGTTTGCTGTGCTGTTAAAGGAGCTCTGTCCCATTAGCAGGGAACTTTTTAAGAGAGGCTGGGTTCTCTTCTCCTCCTCAAAGAAATAACAGTGAACGCAGGGCTCAAGGCCTCCATCACACCCGGAGGCACTGGAGTACATGTAGGTGTCTGCATACCTGGGGGCTGTGATGCCGGCTGTCCCCTTTTGGGGGGTGCAGCTGTGGAAGGCCAGTCCCTTTACGTTAACGCCTGCCGCTGTACAAAATGCTGTGTGTGTTTGCTGCTTAGAGCAAATTAAGACATCCCCTTGACTTTGCAGGATGTTGCAGACTACAAGTCTAAAGGAAAGTTTGATGGCGCAAAGGGAGCAGCAACCAAAGCTGCTCGGAAAAAGGTAGAGGAAGAAGACGAAGAGGAGGAGGAGGATGAAGAAGAGGAGGATGAAGATGATGATGATGAATAAAACTGTACAATACTTGTCTCCATGTGAATACCATAGAGTAGGGGAAACACCATAAATGAAGCACCTCTTATTTGAGATGGTGTTTCTTGCCCTTATTAGGCTTAATTAAAAAAAAAAAAAAATTTGGATTCCGATCGCGTTGTAGTTTCTAAAAGTGCTCTAGAAATTGTAACTGGTTTACATGAAGTGGCCATGGGTGTAGTGAGCACCCTGAAACTGTATCAAAGTTGTACATATTTCCAAACATTTTTAAAATGAAAAGGCGCTCTAGTGTTCTCCTAACTCTGTGCACTTTGCTGTTGGTGTAACAAAGCATTTAAAAATGTTTCAAGCATTTTTTTAATTTGTAAGGTGGTGTTACTATATGGTTATTGGCTAGAAAATCCTGGGTTATAAACTGTACATATCTATAGTTTGTAAAAACTAGACAGATTCTTGTGGTACATGCTTAGAGTTATGATGCCTTAGAGGAGCAGTGATTACTTGGAAAGGCTGTACGTTCCCCGGGGTGCCATGGCCCAAAGCATGCACTGTGAGGGTAGATCTATTTACACTACAGTGGGCGTCCATTTAGCTTAAAAGTTGTCTTTCTGTATATAGTGAAATAGCATTCTGCTGCCATTCTTAGTTGTGGAAGGGGGTTCAGCTGGCATGAGAAGTGTATGGATTTTTTTAGTTAAGTGCGGTAGTTTTTAAACTGAAACTGTAGACCTCTCTTCATCGTCAACCAAGTGAAGAGCCAGTGCAGCAACTGAAGTTCAAAAACACTCTGTACTTAAACGAATTTGCAACGTTCTGTTTTTTTTGTATGTTTAGAATGCTGAAATGTTTTTGAAGCAAAATAAACAGTATTACATTTTTAAAACTGTTCTTGACAACACTCTAAATTTCTGGTTTAAAAGGATCTTAACAACAGCAAGAGGTTCATTTTGAAGTCTGTGGCATCCCTCAGGGCTGGTGACTTAGGAAACATTCTGACTCAAGGATTTAAAAAAAATAAAATAATAAAAAAAATAAATGGTGGCCAGCCAAAACTGGCTGAATTGAAAGAGATGGCTGCTCCAGCTAATATGCAATCGTAACTGTTTATGGCTGAGTGGCATAAGATGCTATGCAAGTTTGAACTTTATTACTTGAACTTGGGAGCCTAAATGAACATTCATGACGTAATTGTTTGTTTGTGTGTGTATATAGCAGCATTCAGAGATGCAGAGAAAGGTAGGTGGCTAGGAATGAGGCTGACACCATGAAATAAGTATAAAAGCATAGTTTGGATTTTTTTTTTTCAGTTGTGTTGGGTAAATTTATAGCCCAAATGCATTGCTGTACATATTAAAATGTGCCTTTTTTGTCCTGTGTTACACTGTTTCAGACTTGTGGTTTTTTCTAGCATTTTAATTCGTGGCAGGAGCCAGGCACCTAGTCTAACTCCCTGCTGAAGTAGGAGCGTGGTGCAGGTACTTGGCCTGTGTCCTTTCTCTAGTGGCTCAAGTTTTAATACGAGTCGGGTGCTGTGAGGTGGGTTGGGGGAGCCACGCAGGTCTCCTGTCCCCTTTGGTGACCAGCTGGCTGTGTCGCAGTCACTTGCTGTCTTTCCAGTTCCCAGCTGGGGGTGTTTTGCAGCCCTTGGAAGGGAGAGGTAATACCTGGTCTCTAGCTGGTGACTCTGACCTCATTTTTCCTTAGCACAGAAACCACACAAACCGGGGAAAGAAAGCTCTAGCAGCCCCTTGCTACCCTTGAATTCCTTCCTAGTTAGCAGTCGGTGCTTGCTTGGCAGCGAGGAGGAGATTGGGGTGTGAGGATACTAGTATCCAAATTAACAGCAGGTCAAAGATGTGACTGCTGGGTGCAGCTGATTAAGAGAACAGGGTAACTCATTAGTGTAAACTGTGGGTACAGGCTGCTGCCACCCCTTCCTTTGAGCTAGGCTTACAGGCAGTAACTACTTCTAATGTGGATAAAATTGCATTGTTGCCTGTTTGGGTAGCACATCTGGCTTCCTGTCACTTCTCAACTATGGTTATAGTATCTTGGCAGGAAGGGTATGATCTCGTGTTGAGATGGACTAGGGCCTGAAAGCAAAACCAAGTAAGCCAATAAACTTTTATGAAACATAGCAACATGTGGCAATTATTTTTTTTATTTTTTTTTAAGGATAAGGTACAGTTGGATCACTTAGAAATAGTTCTACAACTGCTTAATCAGGGCAATTCGTAGTGTCTCAAATGCATGAAAAAAACAAGTGTGAAATTGGCCCGTTTTATGGGAAGTTGCATTTTTAAAAGCCTCAAAGCTGCATCTGGAAAAGAAATAGGTACCTTTGTATTCGCTACCCCTTCTGCACATCTTCTGAGGCAAGGGAGAAGATGACTGGAGATTCCAGCACGTGGAAATTTGATGGGGAAGTGGTGGAGCAGAAGAGAAAAGCGATGGCATCATTTCAGGAGCTGTAATACTGTTTCTATTGTCTAGTTGGCAAAATCTCCCCTTAGCCACATATGGGAATTAGTGTAGATCACTGCTGTGCAAATCGAGCTTGGCTTTGAATTAACTGCTAGTGAGCTGAGCCCCTATTGATAGTGTTAGCAAATAAGAGCTAGAGCTGACACCTCTTTGTCTTCGTTATATTGGAAATCTATCAAGTTGCAGGGCTTGATTAAGGTCTTGGACCTTACAGTGCACTACCTATTCCTGCTCTGCAAATTCCTAAAATATGGCACGCCTCGGGGATGCTGTTCAATACAATGCTAGTGCAGGACTCCAAGGGCTCAGATTTGGATATTGCAGACGCAGTGATGATGTGTCTTCCCCCAATACTCTGCCATTGATAAATACCGTAGTGTGAATGTATATAAATAGCACATGATTTCCACCACCACCGGTTTTTGTGTTCTGAGATGTCATGTCAAATATTGGGAACTGCTTAATTTCATCCAGCTCTGTGTTTTTTGATAGAACACCCTCCAAATGCTCTTTCTGCTTTGAAATGCTTGTGGTGTTTCAGAGCAGACATTTCTGCTTTGAGCTGTGGTGCAGCTAAAACTAGTGTGACTTTAGTCCCAAGCCAAGCAGAGTAAATATGTATCTTATTAACGCCATCATATGTAGGGAAGGGCAATGATAAAATAGATTTGGGGAAAGGGAGGGATGAAGAAAGACTGTTCCTTGCGTGAATTGGACAGAGCTGACTGCGGGATCCCTTCTGTTCCCAAAATGTGGTTTGTTGCTTCCCCCCCGTGCCCACTGAAGTCAAGCTGAGGTGGACTGTGAGGGTGAGGGGCTCGGTGAAGAAGGGATGGTGCTAGTGCAGGTGTTAAAGCCCGCTCGCTGCTCTGGGGAGGCAGAGGATGGCTGGACTGGATGGGGTGGTTCCTCCAGGTGCCTAAAACAGTGGCAGAGGTGTGAGAGCTTTTGCTCAAGGGGAAAACCTGTGCTGGTGCTCATGTGGGGCAGATGCTGGATGCAGGACTGGGATGGGCAGAGGCAGGTAGGGTGCTGCCCGGCAACACTGACCCACCTCCTGCAGGTCATTCCTATGGTTGGTACCACTTGATTTGCACTCAGAACTATATGTAGTCTTGAGAGCACACTCATTACCAAAATCCCCCAGGTCCCTTGGAAATCAAACCCCCTGGGAGGGTGATGGGATAAAGGGGGCCGCCCAGCTGCTCCGCCCAAGCCAGATCCTGCCACTGCTGAAAATGAGCCTGGTGGTCTATTGGCATGACCTGGGGGGGCAGAGGAGTGATGCTGTCCTGCTGCTCTGTAGCCTATACGTTTCCAAATTCAGTTGAAGCATAGTAAATGTTTGGTGTGAGCCCTTAAACCAGAGGGGAAGGTCTCCAGGGGAGGGACTGCATGGGGGAAGCTCCACCGCTGGTGTGGGGTTTGCTCCCCACAAGCAGTCACGATGAAAATCACGCTGCCGGATGGTTTCCTGCGGCTCACGTCGGTATCCTAATGCATCTGTGGGGAAGCAGTGCATTAATTTTTCTGTAATAAAATTAATTAAAAATCCTAGTCCAACTGCATATTGAATCAATTAGCAGCGAACGGCTGCAGCTCTAACGGAGGTCCATAGGAAGGTGAGACTCCGCTTTGGGGATCGTACTGGGGATACAGGCAGAGTAGAAACATTTCTCTTATCTGCTCCCTTTGAATGGCTGATTTATATATAGTTTTATTCACTCCTAATAAACCCTGCAGGAACAGCAACAAGGTGCAAGGGCTTCTCTTGGCCCCGGCTCAGGCGGTGGCAGGTGAATGGCTTTTCGCTTCCAGCCTCCAGCGCAATTCTGGCAGCTGCCCCAAGTTTATGTTTTCCCTCTGTTCACTCAGGCCGTTGTTCCGCAGGCAGAGAAACATCCCCCGAGTAAGCCCTCTTCTGCTGAGGGTTTTGAGAAGCAGGGCTTGGACCAGGAGAAGGAGCCGGGATGGGACCTCCCTGCGGTTTTGCTGGGGCAAGAGCAGGACGCTGCATTGATGGCCACGCTGCCAGTTGTCTCCTGACAAGCCCCCCTCTCCCCTCTATGAGACTGAGCCCGAGCTTGCCCTCCTTTAAGAGATAACGGGAGGAACTGTGACAGGTGACATTTTTTTCTTTCTGCTAGGGCTACACCAGATTTTAATGCAATAAACTGAATTGCAAATTGCAGCTGCGCTGCACAACAAAGTGTGCTGGAGACCCCGTTACCAATCGGTTGGCTCTCTAAACATATTCCAGCTTGCACTGGAGAAGGAGCTGATAACTGGTGTGCCCAGTGGGGATTTCATGCCCTACAAAGTGTCTTCATCCCTTCTGGGTAGGCTGGGCTCCGGTGGGAGCGTGGTGTGGGACCTGCCCCTGCTTGGGCAGCATTTGGCAACCTGTGTTCAACGCACTCTGTAAACATCGCATCCTTCTGATAGGTCTGAGATGTACATGCTAAAGCAGAATGTGGATGAGGGGTAGTTCCTTGTCTGTGCTAACGACCTTGATTGGAGTTGTCCGCTGCTAAAAGCTTTTCCCTGAGTGCCTTCCTGCACCTGCATCCCTAAATTAGGCAGGAGGAAGCAGCCACAGCCCAGCTAGAGTTGACGGCTATATCTTCTGGGTGGTGAGTACTGCTTTCTCTTGTTCCTGGATGTGGCAGGGCCTCACAGAAATACCTACAAATAGCTAAACTAGGGTTAGTCCTTCTGTTAAGCCAGGGTGGAGAGAACAAGTGACCTCCCTGGGACCGGGGAGCCTGGGTGCTGCGTGGGGCAGCAATCCTGGTGCTGTAGGGGTGGCTGGGATGCATGGAAGCAAATCCTTGTCTTGTTGATGTTGAGAGGTGGAACTTCATGGGCTGTGGTAAGGGGATGCCTGTCCTGTAACAGTGTCCCCCGACATGGGTGGCTTCTTGTCCCTGACTGACGCCAGCAGCCAGGAACGTCACAGCTGGGAACCGAGCCTTGCAGCGGGACTGCATGATTTGATGGTGTTTGCTGTGTTGACTTTCGAGCCCTTGAAGTGCAGGGTACCACGGATCTGTCCCCAAACCTGCCACCTCGCCTTGCCTCTGGCTGGGCTTTCTCCACCGAGACCCCTGGGGAGCAGGAGCAGCCCCTGTGTGTGTGTGTCGCAGCCCTGGGCACGCTGCTCGAGCCCAGCCTGTGCAAGGAGAGAGGTAGGTAGGATGCTACGAGTGGTAAAGTTGCTTTTTCTTCCCAGCGCCTCCCCTTGCCAAGCTCCCTCAGGTGTTTCAAGTCTGGAAAAAAAGCTCTTTTTAAAAATATTAATCAAGCATGGTCTGGCTTTGTTGTTGTAAGAGCTTACTACCTGTAGGTGTTTTTAACTGCTTCTTTGTGGAGGTTAAGATTTTCTTTATGTTAGTTTAGAAAATGAATACATGTAGAAGGGTGAAGTGGTTTGGGGGATTGCTTGAGACAAATGTCTCTTGCCCGCTGCTAATTGCTGTGTGATTGCTCTTTTGCTGTGTGTTACCTGGGATGTACCAGCAATAATTCATGGTCTGGCAAAAGAGGCTCGAGCAAGGTGGGAGCAGGGGCAATTTGGTCTCCAGTTTTTTTAAAGAATACATTGGTTAGGTTTTGCTCTTTTTAGCTTTAGAGCTCAGGCTGGACATCTTCCATAGGCTTGGCTTCTGCAATTGTTCAAGGTGTTGCTACTGGCAGCTCCTGGTGAAGGTCGCTCCCTGGTAGCAGGGAGAGCAAAAGGAAGCACGTGGTGGTTCTGCTGTTGCTTCATGTAGTAATGTAACTTTTGCAAGCTGCCGGGAGGTCTTTCAGACCGAGCTCAAAGATCAAGGTGTCAGTAAAAGTCCTAAAGGGAACCCTTGTTCCCAAGGTCTTCTGTGGAAGCGGAATAAAATCTGAGCAAATAGCATTAAACTGTCTAATTAAAGATCTCTTGCTCCTCACTATCACTCGTGTTTCATTCGTTGGTGATTCCCCTCTAGAGAGAGTTGTCTTGCACAAAAAAAATCAGCTAGACCAGACTTGATGTTTTGAACCTTAAGAGCAACTTGCAAAAGGCCTTCAGTGGTTTTGAACGTAGGAACACTGGGCCTTGTTTGTTTTCTCCTGTTCCCCTCTTAGTGCCTTGCCTGGGGAGAAGGTGAAGGTGTCTCCTTGACAGGCTCAGCCCCTTGCCTTTTCCATTCACATGCCATTTCTTGGACCTCTCCACAGACAAGTAATACTCCTGTAGACCCAGGGCAGATCACCCTTGACACTCGTCATTTACTGAAAGGTGACATCTTTAAAAAATGACACTCCAACAACGGTCCAGGCTGGTCTTTCCAACTGTGAAGTGGAAAGAAGCTTCCAACTGCCTTTTCTTTCTGTTCCCCTCCAAATAAATGCCCCTGCAACACTTATTTCCAGTGCTATTTCACAGATCTCAGTTTTTAAAAACCCATTTCTTCACCTATTTTATTTCCTCCCCTTCCCTGCCCTCCCTCTGCCCAGCAGAGCAGCTGTGGTCAGCGAATCTGGCCCGATGTCTTATTTTGGGTGGTGTGACTTACTTCCAAATTTTGAGAGTGGGCTGGCCGGCGTCTTCCTGCTAGTTGAATGTTTTAGGGAAAATCTTCAGGTGGTGGTGTGGGCTGTTGCTCCGTGCCAGCTCAGACCACCCGCCGGGGCTGTTCCCCTGAGATTTTGTGCTCCTGGCAGCACCGGGGTGAGGACGGAGGAGCCTCTGCCAGCTGGGCGCGTGCTGGACCGGCCGGTGCACGTGGAGCTGAGCGGTGACGATGGAGGCGAGAAATGGGAGCGGGAGGCAGCTGAGGGATGCGGGTCTCTGGGTCTTGAGCAGACGGCATCCAGCCCGCGGGGTCTCTCTCTGTGTCGGGGACCATATGGTGCTGTATTTCGCAGCTGGCCCTGTGAGATAAGGTTCGGCAGCTCGTATAGATGAAAGGGAACGGGTGGTCTCAAAAAATGTTTGTTGCTTGTGCTCGAGCCTCTCGTGGAGATGGTTATGGCCAATGAAATATGTTGGGCTGTACCGTGGCCACGCTGGGTTTCTGTAGCGTGCTTGTTGGGCTGGGCTGGGGACACCTTCTCAGGGCAGGGAACAGAAATAAGCTGCTACGAGGTGAGATAAGGTGTTGATTAATGTGTAGATGGGAAGTGCCTTCATATATACATTTCTCATCCTGCTAAGCATGAGATTCCTGCCCTTCAGAGGTGCTCTGGTAAGGTCTCTTCCCCACTTAGCCCCTCTCATGCCGTGCTTGGGTGTCGGCTCTCCCAGGAGGTGACGAGGCCATGCCGGAGCATGTTGTGGAGCTGTTGGGTGACAGCCTGTCCCACAGCAGAGCTGCAAACCTCCGAGATCCGCAGTGGGATCACCTCTGGCCCCGCAGCTCAAGGGAAGCAAGAGCCGCCCTCTTGCTGCAGAGGTGGGTGCTCGGGCAGCCCCTGGGGAGGGTCCTGGGGTGGGGGGAGGGAGGGCAGCCCACCCCGACAAGGGCTCGGGGTGCCTGTGGTGGGAGAGGGGATCCTGCTGGAGGAGCCGATGGTTTGCTAGAAGCCATCTCCTAAATATGGACATGATTATTATTATTTATTTATTTGCTTGCTCTGGAATCTTTGCATTTTTCCCTTAATCCTGGAGGAAAATCAGCAGTGCCCTGTGTGCACGTGACATGGCTGTGCACAAACTCCCTTTGTGACTTCTTTCTTTCATGGGGGAGAAACGCATTCAGGAAAAAGCAGGGCCCTGACAACAGGAATCAAGTGTTTCTAAATATGGACATCCCTTTTTGGACTAAAAAGTCTTTTTTGTACCCTGCATATTTCCCCTGTTAATCATTTCCTTTTGTTCCTCGCAAACTTTGGTCCTCCAATGTTATAGAAGGAATTATAGCTGCTCTGTTTGTAAACTTTCCTTTACGATACATGAACTGGCTTGTGAGTGAGATGAATTTGCTGGGTTTTCTTTTTAATGCAGTTGGAAAGGCCGGCGCTCTGGTTACTCACCCTTGGCTTTTCCTTTTTTTTATAAAAACGGTCATATTTGGCCTCAGCCCATCTCGAAATATTGGGGATTTTACAGGCCATTGAGCTTTGCCTGGTCCTATTCACTGCTTTTGTGTTACACTAATTGGCTTGGTAAAGAAGGGCCTGGGCTCTGTAAAGTGCTTCTCCTCCAAGGTGAAATGTGAGATGGAGGGGGGAAATATTCAGATGTTCACTAGCAGTTATGCTCGCTGGATAATCTGAATGCATCAGAAATCAGCTAGAGCTCAGACAAAGTAGGGGATTAGGAGTCTGAGATGGGCGAGCAGGGTGGACATCTGGAAGCCTGCTGTTTAGCTTGTCTGCCGGGGTGGGTTGCGTCTTCATTATATGGGTTATACACGCCGAAAATGAACGGCGTGCTGGGATGGCGGTCGCTCTCTGTGGATATATTCGGAAATAACAATTTCTGTTGTTGTTTACGGAGCACCCTGCCCTCCCCAGCAGAGCTCTGGGCATCTAACACAAACCCGGTTGCCAGTGCAAGCGGAGCAGGAGCATCTCGCCCTCTGAAGCTGAAGGGGGACACGCTCGGGTTTTACGGCACTGTTTGTGCACGCCACCACTGCCTGCTGCTTTGAGGTTTTGGGGTTTTTTTTTGCACATGGCTGGTGTTATGCAGACAGCGGGTGCTCGGGCTCTCCCTTGCACGGTGCTCCCCGCTCTTTGGGCAGAGCCCGATAGAAAAGCAAATGCGGGGAGGGAGAGGGGAGAGAAACCAAACTCAGGGCTTCTGAGCCCTTCGTGTGTGCAGACCCTGCCTCTCCTGAAGTTGAGCCTGCTGTCACGGCACAGGGCTGCTTCTCCCACCACCAGCATCTGCTGTGAGCAGCATGGTGCATCCAGGGTTGGCTTCACTTGCCCCATCCTGCTGCCCCCCTGTCCCCCTGTGGGCATGAGGACGTGGCTTGGGGTGCCACGTGGGTGGAGAGGGGACAGATGTGTGGGGTTTTCTTCGTTTGATGATGAAATGCGAGTTGAAAAAATGCCTTTGCCCTATTGAAAACACAATATTGGAGAAGGAATTCCAAATATGTTGTGAACAGAAATAGCCAAATAGTGGTTTGTTTTGCTTTTGTTTTTCCCCCAAAAGTAATTTCTTTACCAGCCTCTTGGCGTGTGCTCTGTTTCTCCTACTCTATCTCCGGCGCTTTGCTTTGCTCATGTTTTCAGCCCCCTCCTGGACAACCCGCCTTGGCAGCTTCAATTTTGGCCACAGCTGTAAGGTGCCACAATGTGGCTGTGCACAGCTGGAGCCTCGCAGGGCTCCCAGCAAATACCTGCTGCTGCCTGACCGGCAGCACGCCTGCCCCTGGAGGGGGCAACATCACCTTGAGCAAGCCGTCATCAAGATGTTTGGGGTAGGTGCCTTGGTCAGGAAGGCAGTGTGATTCCCACCCTGCCCCGTCTCTGGCAAAGCAAAAGCAAAGTGGTTTGGGGGAACCACTAAGAGGGGACCTCTAGGCACAAATGAGTCAACCCGAAGCAGATGCAAGAACTTGGTGGTGCTGATGCTTTGGGTCATGCTTGGGATGATAAAAGCAAGGGGATTTTTAATTAAAAAAAAATAAAAAATAAAATCAATGCTGCAGAAGAGGGGCAGGTACCAGAGCAGCAGGGACCTGGACAGGACATTAAAAGGTGGTTGAAGGACACATGCCAGTCAGTGCCAGACACGATGCCCCAGGGAACTAAAAGCGGGACTGAGGATTCAGCCCAACGCAGCCGTGTGGCAGCAGCTACTGAACACGCTGACTCGGTGAAACGTGCCCGTGTTGTGTCAAAGACATGCAAAATTCAGAGAGAGAATGGAAGGACCAAGGTTCAATTTTTTTGCATGCTGTGTGGGATGTTCTTGTTTTACTTGTTAGCTGCGCACACGCTGATCCAGCCCCTGGGCTCTCAGAGCAGAGCCGATGGCCAGCAGCCCCTGCTGCAGTACCTTGTTTTATCATCTATTTTTGGCAAAACTGCCTTGTCTTTTTTTGGGGAGACCTGACAGGACAGCAGAGCTGAATCCCAGGGGGTACCAGCAGCATTTTTACTTTTTGGGTGCTTTCGTGTCCTGCTGGGGTTGAAACATGATGCCCGTAGGTTTTCTGTGTGCGCTTAGAGAGGTGCTGTGAGAGCGGTTTGGGAGCGCCAGGCAGTGCATGGACACACAGGTGAACCAGCCCCTTTGGTGGGTGCCTGCGTGCCAGGGAGCCTACATCTTGGTCTGTGTTAGCAGCAGTTTTTGGCTGGAAAGGAGGAGGTCTGGAGAAGTGGTTCAACTCCCCTGGAGTCACCCATGGCCCCCCTGGATGCCAAGCCTCTGGAAGCTGGACACAAAATCCTCCTTTTCCCCCCAGGATGGGAGAAGGGAGTGCTTTTCTCCTGAAAAGCAGGGCCAGGAAAGAATTTGTGTGCTGTGGGGGAACTTGTGTGGTTCTACACAGACTAAGTGCAGTTAAGCATTTTGTGGCACCAGTTTTTGCTCTATTTTAATGTCACTTTTCAGAATTGCTGGCAATGCAATGCATTGGAAGTTCCCTGTGCCGGGGGGCTTCAGGGGGACCCTATTGCAGAGACAGGGCATGTTGCACCTCCCCACTGCCCTTCTGGGCTGTCGAAGCCTTTGCTATGAAGTAGAGGGGTCCAGGTTTTGGGGAGGCAGCCCAAAACACTGGGTCAGTCCTGACGGCTTCGGCAGGGGATGCTCCTGCGAACAGGAGCCGCTGGGCGTTTGCATTCCCCTTGGCCTCAGCCCCAAAGAAAACCTAAAGCCTCAGTCAATAATAAGCTTATAAGACAGTAAATCTTGGTAATGAGAAAAACAGAAGACGGCATCTGCTCTACATGATGGTACTGTGTATGGTCTGGTAAACAGCTACTGAAATGAGTTGCCTGTTATTGCAGGGGTTCCAGCTGAAAAGCCTGATTTCCCTGCAGAATCAGCAGGTTTCACTGCCCCCAGCCCTTCGGAGTGGCTGCTGGAATCTTGTTGAGGCTGAGTATTGGCAGAGGTGACCTGTTGCCCGTGAGGGCTGGGAGCTTGCCCACAGGAATGGCAGCACCCACCACAAAACCAGTGGCAAGTTGCCATTGTCCTGCAGTCATGGAGCCCCAGACGGGCAATGAGATGGGACCACCACAGCAGTCATCTTCATCTCCTCCTGTGCCCCCTCCAATGCCTCCTTGCCATGGTGATACTCAGAGATACATGTACTTTGTACTGCAGAGCACAGGACCAATGGGGGTTGGGGTAAAAATGGGAAAACAGTTTCTTCTCTATCACATTTTAGGAGATGCTGAAATGAGCTGATGGGCAACAGGCACCTGGGGATAAATGAGTTGTGCAGGAGGCAGCAGAGAGAGGAAGGTGCTGACATCCACTGGGATGAAGCTGGTGGCCATGGGGTGGGAGCTTGTGGCAGTCCTGGTCCCGCTCGAATGGCATGAAGCTGGGTCTGCAAAATGGGGAGGAGGAGGAGGGGAGAGTTCAGGGGAAGGAATCTGCATATGGTGTGTAATGCTTTTATGAATTGGGTCTTTAATAATTTACATTACCAGTTTAATACTTTGAATACAAATTATCTTGCCCATATGCTGTGCTGACAAACATAAAAATGGAGTAATCAAAGCTGTAATAGCACTACAGCAAAAAGACATAAAATGCCACTAGAAGGCTTAGGATAAATTATTGCATGCACACACTAGCTCTATGGCTCCCTGGTGCCAAAGGATGCATTGCAATTTCTTCCTCAGACTTTGCATTTGGGCTTGAGGACTGGTGCAGTACCAGGAGCACCGCTCGAAATTCTGTAAGACAGGCAGTGTTTAACAAGGAGGATGAAAGAAAAAAGGCTCAGACCTGTTTGATAAACACCGCAATTTAAATTCAGATCTGGCATTACACGGGCTGCAAAGAAAATATAGCCCTCTTATTTGTAGGGAGCCCCCTTCTTCCTCCAACGGGGTTATTTGCATGTATTATAAACTGCAGTGTTGGCTTGCCATCTTCAGGCAGCTGCCACACACTACACAGCATCCCTGTGCATCCCTGTCCATCCCTGCGCTGGTTGGAGGTGGCGGGTCCAGCCTGGGTGCCACAAGGGGTGCCCAAGGGAGGATGCTCCATGCATCCTGGCACCAGGTGACCCAGGCAATGGGCAGCATCAGTCCAGGGAAAACATGAGTTTCACCTCATCCCTCTTCATACCTGTGCTTGCTCCGCTCTAATGCCCAAGCTCCGAGGGGCTGTCAAAGGTGGGAGAGGATGAAACAGCTCCAGACCCTTGGTGCTCCCTACTGGCTGCCCTCAGGCTCCAGTTCAGGTGTGAGGGAAGGGTATGGGTGGGCCCAGGAGCTTGTAGATGCTGCAGATGACTTAGTGGTTTCCTTTTAGCAGCCTGGCATCTTTTGGTGTGGGTTTGCTGGTATACCAGGCATCCCGACAGGCATGGGGCTGCGCAGTGAAATGAGCAGGTTTGAAGAGCAGAGATGCAAGTTGTGCTCACAGGGAAAAGCTGCTGTTTGTAGATGTCAGTAGACCATGTATTGTGGCTTGTGGCAAAGTCCCTGCTTTTAAATACCAGTCTATTCGTTGGTGCCATATCACAAAGGTGTCCCCCCTACAGGCAGTCTTTCATAGAAAGAGCCATTTAAGGCTCACATTTGCATACACTGAATTTATCAGCTATCAAGGTTACTCCATGCTGTAATCCATTCTGTGCTTCTAATATGATCAGGGAAAAATAAATCTTCCTCCCAAATAAATCATCAGCAATAGAGGGAATAGTGCTTTTCCAGAAGGCATGAGGCTCTAGCTACAGCAATGTCTTTCCCAAAAGGCAGAGGAATTGGGGCAGGCTCGTTCTGCACTGCCTGAACTCGCTGCCAGTCTCCTTGAGACCCAAACTCCTTGCACACCAGTGAGTTTTTCCTGCCTTTGCTGCTCCCAGGATCTGCTGCCGGCCGTCTCCCCCAGATGTGGTGCCAGTGGCTAAGGCGTAGTGCACCCCAAGTGTCACCCATCTTCGGCGCATCCCTTCATGTGTGTATCAGTGCACACACACATCTCTGTAATGGGCTAAGGAGTAGGTGACAGTGTTTGGGACCCTGTGTCCCTGTGAGGTGGGCACCCAGAGGTACAGAATGAGAGAGCACCCTCCTCTTCCTCCTGCCTGTCCCTGTGCTCTACCTTGTTTTGCTCCTCCTGCACCCCAAAACCAGCTCCGTGCCCCCTGAAGCCTGGTTTTGCTTGTGAACAGGAGGTTTTGGAGGAGCCCCTGGTGCTGTGGCCCGGCTCCATCCCCTGGTGCTGGGGAACAGCCATGCCACAGAGCAGCCCTGTTACTGCAGCCAAGCATGCCAGGGCTCTAAAACCCTTCATTCAAAGTACCCAGAGCCTCTTTTGCCAGGGGTGATGGGGACTGCCTGGGTGGACGAAGGGACCTGCGTGAGCTGGGATGGGGAGGCACAGGTGGGCATCAAGCCCCCACTGGAAGAACTTTCCCCATTGCCAGATCTGCTGGAGAACAGGGCCCTCACTGATCCTTTTGCTCTGCAAATAAATTGGATGGATCAAGACCACAATGAGAAATATCCCCATCCTCATCCAGAGAGGGATTTTCAGCATAAAAGGCTTTATATGACTCATAAACTGTAACATTTATTTTTGCACGCGAGGTAAATATTTCCCCCTCTGAATGTCTAAGCAATGCAATTTTGTTTGAAGCCTCCATTTGTTTAAGTCTGGAGGTGACAATAATTCACCTGTTTTTCCTTCCCGTGATTCCCCAAGCAATGGCGTAAGCCAAAATAGAGCGAACTCAGCTCTGGCTGTTTGTCACTTGTCAGCTCTCTCCCTCAGATGCGCTCAGATGAGCTTTGTCCTGGAGTTTACACTCAGGCACCTTCTGATCTCTAGCCGTTGGTAAATGGCCCTGTGTTTTCGCTTTTAGAGGAAGAAATACAGCACACCTGTATGCAGCCACTGCCAGGGCAGGCAGGGGAGAGAGACATAACTTAATTTAACTCCAGATAAATCATGATTTCGCAGCGATCTGCCTGCCACAGGCAGTTGAGAGTCCCATCTCCTTGGCACGGTAACAATACTTGTCACTCAGTGTCCCAAAGAGACCCGCTCGCGGCCAGAGATCATAGATGACTGAGAAGACGCCCGAAGTTGTAAACACCATCAATCTGGAGAAAACAAACCCTCCCGGGAGCCGATGTCGGGTGAGGATGTTCAAAGGCAGCGCTTGCCTCTGCAGAGCAGGGGATGTGCCCATGGGTCATGTAGATCCCCAACCTCAGACCTCCCCTGAGTCTGTCGCCACCCAAAGCTCCAGCAAAGTCAAGGAGGCAAAGTGCTGCCTCTCCTCTTCCCTGGAAGGGCTCAGATCCCTGGCTTTTGGGGGTCCGTAGCCCCTCTGCAGCCCTCAGCCCCTCTCAGGAGGGGGAACGCAGGTAGGAGTTTGCTGTGGGGCAGAGGTGTTGGGGGGGTAGCCTCAATGCACCGGCTGCCTTTGCTCTTTGAAGGAGAAAGAAGGATGCTCCTATTTTTGGTGGTAGGTGCAGCTCCTGGGTGCTTTCTGCTGGAGATTTTCATCACCGTGAAGCTGTTCAGCTCCCACCAGGGTGTCAGAGAGCCCTGGACATGGTTTTGTCACTGCTTAAAGATGTCTTGTGCAAGGGTGATGGGTGGATG
The DNA here is from genome assembly GCA_013399435.1 of Arenaria interpres. Lineage (NCBI taxonomy): Eukaryota > Metazoa > Chordata > Aves > Charadriiformes > Scolopacidae > Arenaria > Arenaria interpres. The sequence continues at coordinate 904,956 of VXAK01009589.1, read as the reverse complement.
CATGCTCACAGCCCGGCCATGCCACTGTCTGGCTGTGTGGCCCTGCGGAGCAGGTAAGGGTGCAGCCAGCATTCACTGGGTGCCCCCTCACCACCCAGCAATGTGCTGGGCTCCTACCAGACAGGGGGGCTGCTCTGAGAGAATTGTTTGAATTTTAGCTTTCATTCCCCATCTTGCAGGCAGAGCCCTTTACCATGGGCTGGAAGCTCCTGTCCCGTGGCGGCACGTCAGGCTGTGGAGACACCTCCCACCGCAGCACGAGCAGCATGTTCCCAGCACTGGAGCCTCACTTGGCTTTCCATCCTTTTTGGTACCCCTGTGCCTTTGCTGGCTTGGTCAGAGTCGCCTCTGATTTACAGCTGCTGCCACATGACATCCGAAGCAGGCGCTGCTCCTCCTGCCCCCTGCTCACCCACTCCCACCCAGGACCATCCCACCCCCCTGGCATCTCCCAACCCTGCTCCCTGGGCCCCTGCCATCCTCAGGGAGGTGTCCATGTCCAAGTCTAAACTCAATGCTAATGCGCACAGGCAGTTTCTTTTTCTCCTTTTTCAAAGGAAACTGAATCCAAGGCTGCTGTGTAGTGATGATGATATTATTGTTAGCAGTTATTTCTAATTCCATAGAAAGGAATTAGAGAGAGGGAGAGAACAGAGTCCCACTGGGTTAAATGCAGCACATGCTATAACAAAAAGACAGTCTAGGTGCCAAATAACTTGCAATCTTCTTCTTAATGTAAGGAATGTAAAATTAAGATTACTATAGCAACATCTTACTCATGTTGCATACAGATAGGATTTGTTGGTCTTTATATATATGTGTGTATCTGTATATGTAACATACGTATACAAACCCTAAATATCTCTGGCAACTTTTTCCATTGTTGAATTTATATTTAATGTCAATCTTTCTGTATTTCGGGCTCTGTAGGATTTGTATTCAGCTTTCCTTCAGCAAGACTTGCCTTCTCCTTTGGGCTCTTCCGTGCATGCTGCGTGCCAGGCTCGAGTCCCCTCTGCCTGGGAGAGTGCTCAGCTCCCAGCCAGGAGCAGGGACAAACCCCAGTGAGGGAATTCATTCCATCTATTGGGGGGTGGGGGGTGGGGTGGTGTTTGGAAATGTATACACCCCTGTTAAACTTCATATGTGACTTAACATCTCCAAATCTGCTTTCTTCAGCCAGATAGTAGGAGAGCGGGGTGGACCCAAGACATGCAAATCCCTCTTTTCTCTTCTCATCTCTCAAGTTATTAATTCAAATTTAAGTGAAGTTTCATGTGAATTGTGAATAGCTCTCGCTTTTCATCCACAACTGAATAAAGCCTGGACCCAGAAACACCTGTGGGAAGGGCAGAACCTTTCCAGGAGCAGGGAGCGGAGGTAAAGGCAGCAGGAGGATGGATGCACCTACAGCTCAGCATCACTTAAGTTCTCCAGGAAAGCAGCAGAAATTCAAGCACATCTTTCACCTTGTCACAGAGGTAAGTGGAGTTACTGATAAAGAGGAATTTCAACATCGCCAGATCTGAGGGGGCTGTCTTTGCTTACCAGCCTACAATCGGGGAGGAGGGAAAACCAGGCACCAAACTGTGCTGGAGAGATCTGAAGGGTATCACTCTCTGCCAAAGACAGACGCGTCGGAGGGATACCCGTTTCTTGTGAGGAGCGGGAGGAACTTGCAGCTCGTTTGTAACAGCTTTGAGGCTGTGGAGTCGAACGTGCACAGTTGGAGGGCTGGTGGATTCGCTGTTTTGAGACCAGACTGTAATGGAGATCTGAGAACCAAAACTGAAAACGTCTGCTGGCAGGTCTGGATGGAGGAGCTGGAAAGCAGCCTGAAGTTGCCAGCTGCAGATTTCTGGTGCCTCTTACTTAGCAGTGTTAAATACAAGGAAATAAGTCACAGGCAGCTCTGCCTGCAGGGTCTAGAAGGAAATCAAGGGGGCTGGGGTGAGGTGGGTGAGCAAACCCCACTTCCCAGTGGGTCTGTGGGGAAACAGAAGTGAAAAGGCGAAGAAGGGCCTAGAGAGGCCAGCTTTCAAAGCCCACCCAGGCAAATACAGTGGCTTTTCTTCAGACAGAACTGCTCTATGAGCAGGAATCAATACCTTTCTGCAGAGCCTGCGAAAATGCTGATGGGCGTGAATGTGCAGAGCTGATGCCAAGTAGGAGATTTCTGGATGGAGCTATTAAAGACATGGGCAGGATGGGAGTGAGCGCGAGTGATGCTTCACACGTGTTGGGTGTTGGTGCGGACCTTACAGTGATGGGCTGGAAGTCCAGGGACAGCTGAAGATCAGATCAGGCAATGGGAAGTGGGTTGAAGACCAGTGGAAGTTCATGAGCAGCAATGTATTAGAGGGCAGAGCAAAGTGAACATTGTAAGGATGGGCACTCAGCTTGTCTGCTGCCAGCAACAGGCAGGAAAGCTGTCTCTTCACTTGTCCCTTCAGACCCAAACCAGGGCCCACCTAGAGGCAGAAGAGACACCACTACCTTCTTCCCCAAAGGAAGGAGTAAAGGCAGGCTCTGGGGGTCTGGCGGGGCAGTGGGGGCTGTGAACCTGGCCCAGGAGGAGCCAGTAAGGTCTGTAGGCCTGAAGAAAGTAGCTCTGAGACCACCGGTTAAAACACACACACATTTTCTCATCCTTTTCTCTGGAATGGGAAGCCATCAGGACAAGGGTCTGTTTATGATGCTCAGCTGAAATTTAACCACCCTCGTTAACTTCCCCAGGTAAGGGCAGTTGCTGCTGGCAGTGGGAGCACTGGTGCTGGGGGCTGGGTAAAGGTTTTGGGGTGCAACCTCAGCCTGGAGACCTGTTTGCTCACCCCTCAGAAATCCCGCGGGGCTTTGCAGGTGTGCCGGAGCGTCCGGGGAAATCAGGGCTTGCGGCAGGAGTATGGTGAGAGGGAGGAATTGTTTCCCTTTTCCCACGGGGTGCCGAGTTTCCCAGCTGTGGGATGCACACTACTGACATGTAACAAGTGATAGCCTGAGAAAAGGGAATCTCTTCATTGGGGAAAAAAACCCTGTGGCTTCAGAGCCAACTCGCTGCAGCCCCTCTGTTAACCCCTGCCACACCGCTGCTGGGGACGGCTGCACTTCTGCAGGGGCAGGCGGGGGCCATGCGTCCCCCCCAGCTCCACAGCACTGCCGTGCCAGCCATCATCACCATCACCTCTACACTTTTTATTTCTCTTGACCTCTGTGTTTCCATCAGCCGTTTTTAAGCAAGCCTGCTACCAAGGCTGTAATCGGTTCCCGCGTCTCCTATTTATGCTTTCACCCAGCAATTTGCGCGGGGCTGTCGAGCTCTCTGCTCATAATTGACAGGAGAAAGCAATCTGCTTCACGAGAGGAAACATCTCCACCGGCTGCTGGATCCGAGCAGGCTATTTCCCGTAATGAGGATGAAGCAAAACAGGATCTCGCTAACAGCCGTGGATATAGCTGAGCTGAGCCCCCATTACTGCAGGCGCAGAGGTGCTGCTTGGGACGTAATTAAGAGCTCGATACTTGGAGTACAGCGTGTCGCTCTGTCCTTCCTGCGCCGCTGGCTTGTGACGAGGCAGTTACTGCCAAGCGCTCTCAAAGCTTGGTCCAGCCACAGCCCCTGAAGTCACCCTGCAGGGGGGCTGCCGGGGAAGGGAAGTCTCCTTGTTTCCTTTAAGACTCTTATTTCTCCCCTTGCAGAGGACAACCATAGCAATTTCAGCCCGTTGGAAAGCAGCTGCCAATGGCAAGGGAGTGATTTATGACAAGAGGGTGGCATCACCTGTGAGTGTCCCCACAGTGATGGTTTGGCTGGGGGGGGTAATGCAGGTGCCAGTGAGCCGGGCTGGCTGGACCCCAGATGGGTTCACCCCACGCTGTGCCAGGCGTGTGCCATCCCCAGCTGGAAAAGCAGCTTGGACATAGGGCTGGGTGGCAGAGTGGGTGTGGGCAAAATGCATGCAGGTGAGTGTGCATCCAAGTGAACCCCAATGCAAATTGGGGATGGGGAGAGGGGCAATGTGGAGGGGACAGTCTCCAGAGCATCTTGGTAGTTTCCACCTCACACTCCTCCCTCTACGGCAAGGCCAGGTGCCTGACAAGCGATGCTGAACGTCTCAGATGCCACACAAACTTTTGGGGGTGTCAGAGAAAAGAGCAACCACCTCTGCTTGGGCACTACCCATGGAGCATGGAGCTTTCCCTTCAGGTTCTCAAGGGGGCAACCAGTCTTGCCTGCTTGTGAAGCTCTAACTAGACCTTTTTATTGGTACTGAAGCACAGCCAGAGAATAAGTTTATGTCCTTTCTCCGCATACGTTGGTAAATTGAGTAAGTCCCTGGTGTGTCCAAAAGATTGGCCTGACCCCCCCAGCTGACCTCTAACTGGGATGGACCCTGGGCTTGGGGAGGGCACAAGAAGAAAGGGGAGAGAAAGGGAGGGGAAAGGCTGCAAGAGCTGCACCAGGAAAACTGAGAGCGATCCCTGTGGTGCCGAGGTGGGAGTCTGCGGGAGCAGCAGGATTCCTGTGTGCATGTTGTGTTGGGGTGGAAGGGATGGACCGGAAAGGGACAGGTGGAAGGAGACCTGTAAGGAGCAGGAGCAGGTTTGTTGTTGGTTTTCACTGGTAGAAAAAGGGACTGAATGAGGAATCTCGATGGGAAAACCGCAAAATGCCCTTGTTTCTTTTTTTCTGCCACCCCAGGAGGTCTCAGTGTAAGGGGGAAAGCCTTGCCTGCCCTCGCTTGAGCACATGCTTCATGGGATGCTGCAGGGAGGATGAGCAATCCTTTTTTTCACTTGAGTTAAAGGCAGATCCTGAAGACAAATAGGGCCCCTGTCTCGGGGGACCGGTCTGTCGTGAACCATGAACCTTGCTTTGCTTTTTTGTTCAGATTCACTGCCTTGCTGGGAAGCACTGAGCTAGCAGCACCTTGAATAACTTGCTTGTTTTGGGGACATGTAGGAGTTTCTTACGCAGGTACTAAAGCACTTAAATTTTTTTAGGATACGTTAGTCCTGGAATACATCAATTGACGCTTCCTGGCTTAATGAAGTGAACAGTTGTGGCCTTCTGTGGGTTTTGGTTTTTTTTCCCCCAGTTCACCATAACAACCCCCACCAAGCCTGATCATTTCCATGTCTTTCCCTCAGCATGAACATCACTTGGGCAGAGTCCTGTGCTACCACTCAGCTGTCTCCCGAGCAGCCCCAGCAGCCCACACAGCAACCAGGCTGCCTTTGCTGGGAGCAGGCTCTCTGATTTGGGATTTTTTTGAGTGGGATTCAATAAGATCATTGAAAAAATCCACATTTCATCCTAGCACCTCGAGACCTGCAGCAAGACCAGCTCCAGCCAGGCACAGCATGAGATGCTACCTGATGTGGCTGGTGGCGAAGGCTACTCCAATGCCCCAGCACGATGTGTCTCCAGGGTCACAGAGCTGGGTTGAAGCCACAGAAGATGCTGCAGGGAAGAGCTTGAGCTTCTCCGCACATGTCGGAAGGGCTGGAGTTATTTGGTAGCAGAGGCTGTAAAAATCCCATGCATAATTCAGCCCCTGCCATACAAATCATCCCGCTAGTAAAAGCCTTTTCAGAAAGCACGATTTGATGGCAACAAACTTTGACCTGAACGTGCTGCAGCCGACAGCCCCGTATGGCAGGTTTTAAACTTTTACCGTCACTTCCTTCTGAGAGGCAAAGTGAATCTAGGTCACCCCCCTTGCTTGTTTGTAACGAGGCTAATTCTGATTTCATTCATGTTGCATCCTCAAGTTTGAGATGGGGGGGGTGGGGTGGTGGCAAAAAATGGGAGATTTGAAACGGCAAGTCGGCCTCAAAGTCATTCTTCTTAAATCCCATCTTGGAGCGAAGGAAGTGGGTTGATGTTGCATCCCAAGGCAACATTGATGGTGTCATTTAATATGCAGGGTACGAAAGGAATACAAAGTTTTCCTTCTTTCCCTTTTTATTTAGATTGCAGCGTTAAGCAGTTGAGCTGAATGAACAGGCCTGTGTCCGCGGCTTTCTGAGCGATTAACAAAAAAGCCTATTCTGGGCGAGCGAGCTGTGCGCTCTGCGTGAGGCTGCTGCTTCAGGGACAAAGAGGGGAAGTGGCTGAACACGAGGTTATTAGTTTGTCTGGAGTTTCTATGCAAGCACGATGGCATAAATAGAGCTGCTTGTTTGTTGATCTCTTTGCGGTGGCAGCTCAGGGCAAGCTGCTGTATTCATCTATTTATTGCTGAAGCAACTAGTGCTTTTTTCCCCCCCAAGACTGGGATTCTCTTATGCCACGCACGGTACAGCTGTGTTGCCTTCGCGGTAAATAGCTGCGCAGTCCAAATGGACAAAAAAAAATGTTGAGGAGAGAGAAACTACTACTGTATGTGTTTGGCTAGAGAGTGGCGGGCAGAAAATGATGATTTGTCCCCTTTGGTAATGGTTGGGAAATAACTCTGCCCCCTGGCCGCACAAGGGCTTTAAGGGCAGAATTGAGAGGAGGAGGTGGAACAAGGTGTTGGTTCTTAGTTTGAAGGTAACGGCCACGATGCATGGACAGACTAAATTACTTATTTTAGCTGTGTTTGTCAGCTCAAGGAGTCTAAGACTGTGCCAAAGAATGGAGCTCCATTTTCTGGGGTCTAGACCAAAATCTTAAACAAGAAAAACAGAGTGTTCCGGAAAAGCACGTGCTGAAGCTCTCCATCAGCTGAGCACCACGTCCTGGTGGTGTTAAACCACCAGGTATGCTGGTATCGATACGGGAAGCAGGAGAGACCTCAAAATCCTCACCTGGTCTGCTCAGGGGTGGAGAAAACCTCCTCTGCCCATCTCTGGGAGCAGCCCTGCAGGGCTCCTCCATGTCCTGTCTAGGGCTAAACAGCGTGGGAGCAGCCCACAGGGCAAAGGATTTATTAGCTCTGTTTCTGTGGCTGCTGATGTGTCTCTCCCAAAGGCCGTTGCTTGAGTCAAAAGGCCCACTTGTTGAGGAATTACAACTCTTATTGCCTGTTGTTCTTGCTGGAAATAAATATGAGTACTCAGCCCAGCTGGTGTGGTGGGAGAGGAAGGATTCAGCTTCATTCAGCATCTTTGTGCTGTGTGTGTGGATCCCGGGAACCGGGCAGGCGCTGGGTGGGACACAGAAAAGGGAGACACCTGAGCATTTTTACTTGGGGATCTCCCTGTTGGGGATGGCTTCATGCTACAAAATTGCCTTTGCAGCTCACTGGGAGGTATTTGCAGCTGCCAAAAAAACAGGGTGTCTGCTTTTGCTGGGTGGGAGTTGCAGTTCAAAGAAAACTTGCCTGCAACCTGTCTGCCACTGAGACACTCTGTGTAGAAGTTCAGGGGAAGGTTTCCCGGTGCCCCAGTTTTCTATGTTTCTCCTTCCTTCTCACGTCTCTTTCCTTCTTTGAAGCTAGACACCAAACCACCTTTGAATGAGCTCGTGTTGGGATTTTGAATTTCCGAGCCTGGTATTCCTTATCCAGCACTAACCTACCTGTTCCTGGGGGTGCTCAGGAAGCCGCTAATTATTCCGGTAAGCATGAAGAGTTCCCCGGGTCCAGCTAAAGGGAATGGATATGTCACTGTCGGCTCACTCAAAATGACAAGACAAATTTGCCTTATACATGCTGAATTCAGTGTAGTAGAATTGTGGAGAACAGCCATTATCTTGTGTATTTGACAAACGTTAATTGTCTCTTTGACAAAATCAGTGTAGTAGTCAGCCTGTCCCTGTGTAGGGGGGGGGAAATCCTTCATTTATAAGCGATTCATTAAGTAGCATTAAAGCTGTCTCTGAAGGCAAAATAATCTTTTTAAAGAGGACTCAAGGTACCGAGAAGGAAGATTAATGCCTCAGCTATTTTTCAATTATGCAAGCTTTCATTTAGTATAGCATACCTGGATTAACTCTTACTAAGCTGTGTGCTTTGGTAGGTAGAGCGGGGAAAGGGGGTGTTTCTCGCCACTGGAGGAGTCCCACGCTCAGCGAGGGACGGGCGATTCTCTGCACATGGCCGCTGCGGTGGGTGCGAGCGGCACGGCAGGAGGGTGCCAGGCACTGACCCTCTAAGCCTCACTGTCAGCAAAGCTATTACGTTTTTGCAAAAGGAGTGTTTGAAAAGCATTTATGGCACTTGAATATTTAGCACTGATTGCATTCTGCTTAATCTTCCTGTTTGTGTACAGGTCCGTGCCCCTCCTGGTGTGGTTTGGGTACCGGAGCCCTCTGGTTTCTGACCATATTTCAGCTGCATTCTCTCGTGATCGCATTCAAGGTCCTTGCACAATCAAATGAGCCTAAATTCTTCTAACACACTGGGGATGTTTTTTATTTCAGTATGATTTACGTCAGAGGTTCCGGTAAAGCGTAATTAAAAAGGTCTTATTGATACCTCTACCTTCATTTTTTATCCTTCCCACTGCTTCCTAGAGTGCTAGCCTTTTCTTAATTGAGGCAGAGAAGAGTCCATTTAGCAGAAAGGTGGGAGGAAACAGGCTGAAAATCATTCATCTAAATCACTCCACTGATGAAAACAGTTGCTCACTACATCTATCATAATTTCTTCTAAGACTCTTACGAGAGATTAGTTATTGTAACTGTGCAGATGCACACGTGCCTGGTAGAGCTCTGCAGACCTTCTCATCTAGGGCAGTTGCTCCAGGCTGTGGAAAGACTGCTTTTTGCAGGTATAAATTATGCACCAAAAGAAGTTACCAGATGAAACCCCTTTTTTTTGTGTGTGTTTTTCCAGTTGCAGCGGTTTCATAAAATGCGACCCGCTCTACCTCACACTGCTGTGCTAGCAAGTTTTTTTTTTTTAAAGTATAAGTGAGGCCAAAATCTTTGGTGGGCAGCTTTGGGGCTCCCATCGGTGCTCTCGTCCCAGACAGCACCAGCATAACCACCCCGGCCCTGCAGCGGGTGAAGGTCAGTGGGGTTCAGCAGAATTTGCATTAATAATCTTCCCATTATCCAACGATCGACTACCGTTCACTATCGCTAGGCAAAACCAGTTCCCTGGAGGACATTCCAGCGTGGCAGCCTCCATGGTGGAAGGGGCTGGAAGAGAGCACAGGTGGGTTTGGTGTTAGCAGAAGATAATTGTTCTGGGTGCAGGTTTGCTGGGAGTCTTGAAAGCCACCAGAGCTGGGGGAGAAGTGATTGCATCGCACCCATCTTTAAGCAAAGCACTCAGAAAGGCAACTTTTTCCTTGACTTCAAACACCATCTTCGTTAGTTTTAAGCCACGTTTCTACTAGCAAGTCCAAGATACCTGCGTGTAAAGTTCAGGTCCTCTGAAGTCATGTCCCAGTTCTCCACATCTGAAACACATCTGAGAGCCTCTTAAAATGGTGCAAAGGGCTGCCAGAGCAGAGTGGCACGAAGGGGAAAGGTGCTGAAAGGATGCGTCCATGCGAGCTGCTCCTGTACCACAGGTAGGTCCTGAACATAGACCAGACAAAAGTCTGTCAACAAAATTATTTGGTTTGCGCAGAGAAAATATTTGCAAAACTACGCAGAATTCAGTGCAGCGTCAGCTGAGAAGCCTGAAAAACCCAAACTTCTAGCCAAAATGCTCTTTTGGACAATTTGAAAATGCATGATTTTGATTATTGTCTTCAAAAAAACCACATTTTGTTTCAAAATTGAGTGTTATCTGGTGATGGGGAAAGGGTAGAAAGCTGCTTTAAAGCAGCTTGGCTCAGCCCAGGCCCAAGTGCAGATGCAGGGCTGGCTTTGCCACCCGGCTGGGGCAGACCCTGTTTGCTGCTTGTTTTCGGCTGCTGCTTGTGCGCTGCTGGCGGGGAATAAGCCCTCAAAGCATTTGCTTGTAGCTTTGTTATTGACTCACTTGACTGGGCAGTTGTAAAACCCCCAGGTTGGGTTGTGACACAGCCTTTACCTTTCCTCGGGCACTTTGACCTGCACACAGTGGCTTTGGCCCAAAGCCCTGGGAGGTGTCTCTGTCCCCTTCCCCTTCCCCCAGGACCTAGCACAACATCACAGCTGGTCTCCACAGCTCATAAAACCTGTTTTCCTAGTTTATTTTCTAAATAAAGCTGAGAATTCCTGTGATTGCTGTATTACAGCTGCAATATGACCACAAGGGCTTGGGCTCTTCTTGTTCATGCTGGTGAAGAAAGGTAAAGCCCAAAAGGTGCCTGGAAGCCTCAGCCCTGAGGCTGGGCCGAAGGAGGTGGGAATCCCTGTGGAGCACGGCTCTCTTCTAGCCAAGAAGCATGGAAGGGGGCTGCTGAAGTTGAAATTATTGCTGGGGCTCCTACATTGCACACCCTAGAATAAGTAAAAAGGATTTAAATGAAAGCAAATGGTTTTATTCTGATGTAGCTGGTTGAAAAAATTCTTGTGAGGATGGGTTTGGCTCAAAGGTGGCTGGCTGTGATGGGCAGTGGGGGGCCGGTGGCACGCTGGCTGCAGAGCTGCAGGGAGTGTTTTTAGTGGGAAACAAAGGGAAAGAAAACACTTGCGAGACAGAAAACATGCAAAACTTCTCAGTACCCTTGTCCAAGGGCAGGAGCCATATGCTGCACAGGCTGGAGGGGCTGTGGGTGCTGCCCCGCACGGCTGTGGGGCAGCGAAGGTTCTCACGGCCAGCTCCCTCCTCGGGGGCTTCTTTAAAGCACCAGTTTATGCTGGCGGAGGCTGTACGAGCTGGTGCTGCTGCCCAGTTGTGACCTCTTCCTTGGACAAAAAATAAAATCCTTCACCTTGACTCAATTTCCCCCTCGATGTGGTGCTGCTGGCTGCAACCAGCTGAAGGAAAGGAGGGAGGTAAAGCCTCTGTAGAGCAGGCAGAGATGTGGGGGTGACGATAGAATGGTCTGGGTTGGAAAGGACCTTAAAGATCATCTAGTTCCAACTCCCCTGCCATGGGCAGAGACACCTCCCACTAGACCAGGTTGATCAAAGCCACGATCCAGCCTGGCCTTGAACACCTCCAGGGATGGGGCAGCCACAGCTTCTCTGGGCAACTCGTGCCCAGAGAAGTCTCACCACCCTCATAGTAAAGAATTTATTTCTAATATCGAATCTCTTTCAGCCTGAAACTGTTATCCCTCGTCCTATCACTACGCTCCCCGATAAAGAGTCCCTTCCCATCTTTCCTGTAGTCCCATTAAGGTACTGATGGGGCTATAAGGCCTCCCCAGAGCCTTCTCTTCAGGCTGAACAACCCCAACTCTCCCAGCCTGTCCTCACAGGAGAGGTGCTCCATCCCTCTCATCGTCTTCGTGGCCCTGCTCTGGACCTGCTCCAACAGCTCCGCGTTCTTCTTACGTTGGGGGGACCCCAGAGCCGGACGCGGTGCTCCAGGTGGGGGTCTCGCCAGGGCGGAGCAGAGGGACAGAATCTCCTCCCTTCGTCTGCTGGCCACGCTGCTTTCCGTGCAGCCCGGGTTGGCTCTCCAGGCTACCGGCGCACGTTACCGGCTCAAGGCTGATTGCAGGTGGCCAGGCTGCCACGGGGGCCGCTCCTCCTGGGGCTGAGCCCCTTGCCCACACCCGCAGCCCCGCTCGCCCCGGTGCTACCCCGGGTCGGTGGCCGCTCCTCTCCCCGGTGCTACCCCCGGCCGGTGGCCGCTCCCCGCCCCGCCGCTCCCCGCCGCC
>VXAK01009589.1:750488-893113 GCA_013399435.1 Arenaria interpres | reverse complement strand
CGGGGGCAGGACGGCAGCCCGTCTCCTTGGCACCGGGGAGGGAAGGGGTATCTCTGCCCCCGGTGAAGGGGGTGGCGAGTCACCGAGGAGCCGAGAGCGGCACCCGCTCGTCTCTTCTCTCCGGCCACCCGAGTCACCGCCGGGGCGTCCAACTCGCTGTCTGTCTGTCTGTCCGTCCCGTACCGCGGATCCTGTCCGCCAACTTCTGGGAACTTCCCCTCTGCCGGAGGCGGCTGCGGATGGAGGAGCCTGGAAGTCCCGGGGGCGGCGCAGGTAAAGCCCCGGGAAAGAGCCGGGACAGCCGGCGCTGCCGGGGGAAAGCCCGAGCGGCGGGGCCAGGCGCTGAGGAAGACCGCTCGGCTCTTTAAGAGGAGCCTGTCACGACGCTGAACTCCTGCCTTTATGTCCCAGCCTTGCCCGGTGTGAGCGGTCTCACCACGGAGCTGCTGGGCTCTCGGTGGCCAACTGAAAGCAGAGTGAAGATTTTCCGCGTTTCTTTCCCGTGGGTAATTGGAAAGTCTGCTTTGGAGCCTGATGTATTGACCTCCTTAATGAATTCATCTAAAAAGATCGTTGATATTGATATTAATAGTTTTTTTAAAAGGCTGTGTTTTTTGAGGGTGTGTATTTTTATTTTTTTTTTTACGTTCAGAGTCTTGTTATTTTAGCAAAGAAATAGCACCGGATATAAATTGTAGCAAAGGAATAGCTCTGGGCATAAATTGCTCTATAAAGAGTTTCAAGTAGTCCGTGTAGTGCTGCCTAAAACGTACCACAGAGTATGTTTTGCTGAGGAGTACACCACTGTCTGCTTTTACGGCAAAACATAAAATGACTTTTTGTTTTATAGCTTGTAAAATGGCTTTAATGAAATATCTCCAGTGTTTATGATGTATACGACAGAGTTGTAAGCGTTTCGGAGATACTGAGCTCTCTCTGTCTCTTTCGATATTCTGGAAGTACGGAGTGACTCCACACAGTTCTGTAAAAGTAGCTGATGGGACAATTTCCTCCCAGTGCCTTTAACTTTTGGTTGATTTATTCATAATAGCACACAAATGGCTAACGGCTTGGGCAGGTGCTGGATGCAGTGGCCCCGACCAGTGAGTTGCTCTCTAACTGGTACACGAAACACAGCCCATAGTATCCACAATACATGAACACGCTGTACTGGCTTTATGAGTTGGGAAAAGTATTTCCCATTCTCTTCAGCTTTGCTTTAAAATGTGAATGCTGTGAGCTTGTGATCGGTGGTTCTGGGAAAGAAAAATAGAGACACCCTTCCCTTCTCCCCAAGATAACTAGTGGTTTATGTTACCTGGCTGGTTGGGCAGCAGCAGATTTGAAACTATTTAGCTGCTTTTATCACCTTTCAAATTGTTAATCACTCGAATGCATTTCATGTCTTAAGACTGCCTCTGCTGTGAGTTGAGTTAAAGTTCCTGCGAAAGTGAAAAAGGACAGCTTTCTCTTGAAGCGACCAGGGAGATATTTTCCAAATCTCAATCCTTACCAGTAGCCTGTTGTCTGCCAACAGGAAAACCAACACAGGTGAAATCTTTGTTAATCTCCCTGATTGGAGGGGAGAACACAGAACCTGGGTGTGATTAGTGGGGAATCCAGCAGTATGTGCTTTGGGGCATCCGGTAGGTGTCAAGAGACCCATCTTGCTTTGTTGACCTGAGCATTGTTCCTCTTCTGGGAATGCCTTTGCCAAGTCACTAGAGGGGTTCAGCAGCAGGAAAGCAAGGTGATCAGACAGATGGTGATGGACTGAAGTTAAGTCAGGTAAGAATCTAACCAGCATCTAATTGTTGTTATCTTGTTTTGCTGAAAACATCAGGTGTGTTTAGGATGTTCAGACTTCCATGTTGGGAAGCAAGCAGGCTGTCTGCCTCTCGAGGTGCAGAAAGAAAATTTAGGAGGCTCAGCTCAGCTCAGCTCATGCTCCTCCTGACACTTGAGCAGCGCCATGAATGAGAGGGGCTCAGCTGGAGCACAGCAGCTGAAGTCCTTTGGACAGAGTTTCTCTGCTCATGTTCAAGCCTACCCTAAGCCAGTACAATAAATGAAAAGAACATGCGTTATGGATGTGTCAGCTCTTGCCAAATCCTGTAAGAGCCAAGCCCTCCGTTTCTGGAGCAAGCTCGCAGGGGAAGATAGCAAGAGCTCAGCTACAAGGTCATCCAGCTGGAGCTAAAACTATTGCCTGGCTTCAGGCTGGGATGTGAAACTGGCACCGCTTCAGTAGCTGTGGTGGGTGATCACTCTTGTGGGGATGGGGTTTTTGGTCCATCCCCCTGGACCTCTCTGCAGTACTTGGCAGCTGCCTGAAGAAGATCAGCAGTTCCCTGGAGCTGAATGAGCAGAAGCAGGTGAGTGATGCCTGTGGGCAGAGGAAATTTGGATTCAAACATAGCTCCGGGCTTTGGTCTGTATGTCCACAGTGCAGGACACTTAAATGGTTGAGGGTGAAGGGCATGGGGAATAATTCTGCTCCTCTGGCAGGAGAGTAGTCTCTATGAGTTTATAGGAAGCAGGTGAGAAGGGATGAACTTTTGTGGCAGCTGAAAGTCTTCACAAACCTGGCCACCCTGCTGTCCCTGCACTGATGGAGTCTAAAAGCAAAAAACCTGACCTCTACAACCTTCCAAGAGAAATCACTACACTACTCTTTCCCCTTGGGAAGGAGTGATGTGTGTCGGGTGGGTGTTGGTGTGTCCTGTGCTGTTACTGGAAGGTGCTCAGAGCACTGAGCACAGATTAAGGCCAGTGTAGGGAATAATGTGAGTGAGCCATGTATTACATGGCCGGTGCAGAAGCGGGACCACCCGAAGGCTGCTGGCATGGCTGAGTTCATGGATTTTCATTTGTGGCTCCTGCTAGCTTTACAAGTGTGAAAACCTGTGCCCAAACCGGCCAATATTTTTCAGTCACTTAACCTGCTCTTTGGGCAGAGGCTCTGGAAAGACCTATCTCTAGCTCTTCTCAACTTGCTGCAAACTTAAGCATGCAGCCAAAGCGTGCATTCCCTGAAACCCCATGTCTCCCACCAGTGCTGCCTTGGAGCTTCATGTGCAGACAGCGACTTCTGCCGCCTCGTGGGCCCCTTTCCCTCGTGGAAATGTCGTCTCTCCAGGGAGCCGAAACCTCCATGGGGGGCAGGTGGTGCAGGTATAGCTCTAATGAGGTCACCGGGCTCAACCAGCTTTTAATCCTCTGGATATACACTGTACACTGATGTTTGCATAGCGCGGGGGATTTTGCTCTTAGACTGTCACACCGGCCAAAGTCAAGTGTCACACACAAGTCTGCATGTATTATGTCAACACGGTTACTTTTGTCAGCCAAATGTGTACTCTTAGAGGAAATACTAGATCAGTTTGACAAGCTCTCCGACCAGAAAACCGTGTTGGTGAGCACTAATTGTGTTTTTGTCCCCTAATACTTCTGTCCCTGCCTCTGCTGGGGACTGCAGGGGAACCAGCCTGCGCTCCCCGGGTCAGGCCATTTGCCCTCAGAAAATATTGGCACAACGCAAAGTTTTTTGTTTGCTTGAGTGGGGTTTTTTTATTTATTGTTCCAAGACCTCTGGAACTTCCTGGCTGGCCTCGGACATGTTTCTGTCCGTTGTTTTATTTAAAAGTCAATGTTGGGGATTTGGTGAGCTCTTTCCTACTCTCTGACCTGCAGGTCTTCTAGTTAGAGATGCGAGAAACGATTAGCAGACGGTGGTGGGTATCGTCCCAGCTCGCTGCTGCAATTCAGAGATTCTGTTATAGCAGAGACATAAGTCATCTGCAAAGAGAAAAAGAGATGAGTATACTTTCTACACCTTCTGTATCAGGATAATTCCATCGTACTTTTTTAGCATCGAGGCTGTTGTATTGATTGACTGTTGCCTTTTTCCTGACCCACCTATTGCCGATAGTTTTGTGATATCTTTTGGCTTTCCTTATAAAGTGTCTTGATTTCCAGCTACTAATTTTATAGTGCGTTTTCTATTCGTTATGTATTTTATTTGTTTCCTTATTTGACTCCTGTCTTAAAAAAATATTATTTTAAACAAAATAAACTTTTTTGAATACAGCATTATTTTTTTGGGGGGGAAAGGAGGGCTCTACTAAGACATCTTTAAAGATCTCCCGAGGAGCAGTGTCCCATTTGCTTATATTTAGGTGTTTTCTCTCCGTTATTTTTGGGTCTAATTGTTTCTAGTTTTGGGAAACTGACCTTTTAAAGATGTTATGCTGGATCAAGTTCTGTTTCCTTATCACAAATGCAGTTGAGAGCCGTGATTTGTTTTCTTCCAGCTATTGCAGGATTTCCTTGTCCTAGAAAGCTATCTATTATATGTAAGTGTGTTGAGATTTTTAAGATTTTTTTTTTTAGCACCACAAACCCTCTGTCACCTGCCACAAGCCTGAAATTTCATCTTTTCTTTCTGTACATTGCGGGTAGGTGCTTTGTGATCTGCTCATCTGTTCTGCTGATTCATTCGTCTGTGGCAAACTCCCACGAGTGCTTCTGACCCCCTGAAATGTCAGGGATCCTGCAGCAGGTGTCTTGCCTTCCTGGTGGGCTCTGTTGAGAGAAACGTGCTGATCGTCGATGAAATGGTTTTGGAGGTTACCGGGACTCTAGGGAACCCTGGAGCTGCACCCTCATCCCCACTCCCTGGGTCCTTTAACGTGGAAGGGTGGCACCCAGCACCCCCTTGCTCTTCAGCAGGGATGGGTGCCTGTGACATCAAATGGGTGAGCTGCTGGCAGATGGTCTCGCTGTTGCTTCTCCGCTGTTGGTGGGGAATAATCCATGAAAGTGTTTGCTTTTAGCTTCGTTATTGACTCACTCAACGGGACGGTGATGAATTTACCATGGCAAGCTGACTGCCAGCGATGCTCCCTGTGCCATCAACCATGGGAATGCTAATGGCAGCCAACGGGCTGGGGCTTGGCGTGGTGGTGACACAGGCTGTACAGTTGGTGCAGAGCAGTTGTTGGAAGTGGTGTGTTGTGTGAGCAGCAGGGGTGTACCCGGTGCAGCAGCTGTGCTGGTGGGGATGTGTGGGTCCCTCCTTGTGTCCCTTGTGGAACTTCCAGTAGAAAATTCTACTCTCCTGACTCCCACACGTTGGTTTTCAGGGTTTTCAGTCCTCTTTGGAGCAGGACTTGAACACAGCACCATACTTTGTGGATGTGTGGCTGGGGAGCTGAGTTAAAATACTGAAATACTGTTAGTCACTCGGTAAGTCAGCAGTGCTCAGCGTGCGTTTCAGGTGTACCGGTGGTTTGATAGCCAGATGGCTTGTGGTCAAGCGAGGGATTATATGATAAATACATGGTTTGAGAGAAATGAGTCAGGTTTCCACTAGAAGCAGTAATTCTAGCATTTCTGAACTGAGGAATATTTATCTTTGCAAAGTGTTGAACAAAAGTTTTGTTACATGTTGGTGCAGTTCTCTATACAGTTACTCTCAAATTTGTCAAAAAAAAAATAAAAATCCTTTGATTCGGAAGATCTACATCTTCTATAATGCAAAATAACACCCTGCCTCCCTGGGAGGGCCACCCTATGGACCTCAACAAGAGTTAGCAAGCCAGGTTCAGCCCCATGCTGAGCTCCTTTTCTCCCTCTCTGAATCCTTCTGACCTCTTCGCCCTTCCTTGCCTCTAGCAAATTCTTTTCTTTTTTTTTTTCCTTTCAGCCCCAAAGAGCATTACTGCCCCAGGACTTGATGTTCCTGAAAGATTTGGAGAGCCAAATACTGGTTTAGATAATAGCAAATAATTAATTACCTTGCAGACAGTCTTTCAGCACAAGCTCGAACATCTTTCAGGGAGAGGGAAGGTGGGCATATGTGCTCAAAGTAGCTGTTCCCTGTGTGACTTGTGGAGTGATTAATTAAAGGCTTTAAAAGACAACTATCACATGATGGCCTATAAATAAAATGGAAATTAATTTAGAGACGTTTTTTGTTTCCTTTTTTTTTCCCTTCATTTTCATTGCATTTTGTTTGCTTTTCTTTCTCTGTACAGGATGTTTAATCCCTTCCAAGTCCGTCCCGCAGCAGAGAGCAGGGGCAGAGGAGGACAGGACCGTCCTTTGGGCCAGTTGGCAAGGAGAAGGCTGTGCCACAGTCCCAGGATAGTCCTGTTCCTGATAGCCCTGGTCTGACAGTACTGCTCTTTTGTGGAAGATGTAGAAGAAAACCTGTGGTGTAACCTTCTCATGTTTAGCTATTCTAGTTCCCAAAAGTTGGAGCGAGGACCACTGAGTCCGTGTCTTCTGAGACCATCCACTTGATGTGTCTTCTTGAGAGACCTCAGAGCTTCCTTTGTTGAACCATCACCAGCGTCACCTTCAGATGTCATGTTGAGAGATGCTGCGATGGCTGTGGGGAACTGAGGTCCATCAGCCCAGAGTCCGACCTGCCCTGAATCCCTGCTTGTCCTTTGACTTAGATGTGACACTCATGGGCCGGGGCTTGGTCCTGGGTGAATTTCAGGCACAACTGAGCAGGGTGCCGGAGCTGCCCAGGAATGAGTGTGTCACAGCTGTGAATCCCGGGCCAGCATAAAGGATCCAGGCAGAAACAAGTTCAGCGAGACCTGGGGCAGGAGGATGTGCAGAAAGTGAGGGAGGAGGAAGGGAGGGAATAATTGGGAATGCTGATGGAGTGGTGAGAGCCTGGCCACAGCAGGAGGAGTGGTGGCAGGTTGTGCCAACCATAGCCAAAGAGAACAAGGGCAGCGGGAGGATGCTCAGACTCGGGGAGCTGTGCCTGTTCCCCATCCCAAGGGGAAAGGTGGGGAGAACTGGCAGCGCTGCCTGTTGCAGACGTTCGTGTTTGACAGAGAGGGCAGGTGGGCTCCAGAGACACTGATGGGATGGAGCGTAGCTGGCCCCGTGGGTGCCGAGCAGGCACGTGTCCTGCAGTTCCCATGGGCTCTATGAGCCATAAGTCTGGTGTATTTCATCATACTCCTGGCCCCGTGTCTGGCCTTCAGATCTCAGCTGTGAGTTTTATTTCTGCAGATATTGCAGTAGAAAGTAGAGCAAATTGAATCTTAATGGGGTGGGTGAAAAGCAGAGCCGAGTCCCATTTGGATGCATTAGGAACTGGAGCGCTGGACCGTGCTGCCGGAGGGAAACGCTGCCTGAGAGCCAGGCGGGAGCAAGCAGCCTCCCCGTGTGCCCACGGCATGGCTCCTGCGAGCCACGGGATGCCCCCACAAGCCAAGATGAGGGGGCATGGAGCTCTCCTCTGGATTTAGCTCTGTCCTATGTGTGGGGAGAGTCACAAAGAGGGATTTAGGAAAAGGAAATATTCTCCAGGTGGCCCAGGATTTTCCAGTGACTTGTGCGGGGTGACTAACTTGCCTTCCTACACGCTGCAGGGTGAAGGTTTATTATCATATATTTTATTATCACCTATCGATTTAGGTGACCACAGCATCTTAAGCCAACCCCGGGACTTGCATCCAAACATGGCATAGCGGGGTTTGTGGAGTGGGCAGCAGGCAGAGAAGGTAAGAGGGAGTGAAAGACTGGGGTCCTGGTGTATGGGAATGGTTTTGGACTCTGCTTTTAGGGTGGAACTGCTGAGACTGGGAGAAGATGATCTGTGCTCAGGGCTGAGCCTGAGCCTGCTTATTCTTTTCCTTGTGTCTGCTGGCTAGTTTCAGTGGCAGGAGCCGTCCAGATCTCACTGTCCTTCCACTTCTTTTTTGGCCCCGTGTCCCACCTGCAGGCTGCTGAAATACTCCTTCCTGGCCTGTGTAGTGTTGTGTATTTGTCAGCACTCAGCTTTGGGGCTTCCTGAGACCAATGGAAGGTCTCTGGCTCGTAGGAGAGCAGAGTCCCACCAGCATGGGCAGGAGGGATTGGGGCTTGCCCGTGTTCTGGATGAGGGAGGAGCTGAAGGGAGCTGTGTTCAGGGCATGCTGATGGAGGAGGGAAGGATTGGGGATGTCAGGGGAGGCATACGGGTCTCCCCTGTCCTCGAGGGAACGGTGAGGCTGGGATGGCAGCACAGTGGCACTTCCCCTGAGCTGCTGTCCGTTTCCAAGCAAAACTTGGTGTTGCTCTTGGCTGGTTCCTAGGAAAATGGATTATACCATATTCAAAATATTCACTCCTGGATTTAATAATATTGCAAAAATAACTTAAATGTATTTCTTTCAGAACCTTATGGTATTCCATGGAAATGCTGTCTGTTTATCTGCTGGGGTTGCCAAGCACGTAGTCCAAAGCCAACGTTCACGCGAGTCATCGCTCTTCTAAATAGAAGGGGAGAACAATAGCCTGTGTCAGTAGCTTGGCTCTGTGCTGTCTGAGGACAATAGCTGTGCATTGTACCATTCACTACCTGCAGCTTTTCACCAAAGTTTCATGGATCATATCTCTGTGTTAGCATTGCTAGAGAGGTGCCCTGGGGAGCAGAGCCAGAGCTGAGCGGCTGGGTGGCCTTCCTCTACAACTGCACCTTTTCCAGGGTAATTTGTTCTTCAGCCTCTGCACCTCTAGAGACTGTTCTTCAGTCTCTACGTGTCAAGGTCCTCCATCCTCATCCTTTACTTTGAGATGCTCTAGAACATTTTGGAAGTTGCCTTAGATGTGGAGAGCTGGGAAGGCAGTGGAGGCCTCTCAACACTGGCCTGGTGTCTTCTCTGCTGGCCGAAATGAAAGCAAGCCCCAGCCCCTACAATTGATTGCCCAGCCAAGTGAAGTAGCCCAGCCTTACAACACCTCCAGGCCAAGCCTGAGGCTTTTCTCTGTGGTTGGGGAGGAGGTCAGAGCTGAAGTTCAGGAAGAGTCTGGCCAATGGTGCTATGAGGACATGAGCACAAGGTGTGTTGACTTTATCTCAAGAGTAGTAAACAGCCTTTCCAGTTCCTGGTACAGACACTAAAAGCAAGGCATGGCAAGATAAAATATCCCTGGCAGAGGCTTCCAGTAGCATTTGGAGTAGTCTGGAATTGGCAAAATTAATATTCCTGCTTTTCTCTCACACTTAACATCATTCTCTCTCATGCTCCCCTCTTCTGACTCCGGATGGAGGGCAGATCATGGTTATGCCAACAGTATCTGTTAATATCTGACTGAAAATATATCTGTCCCGTCTGGGGTTTGCACCATTAGCTTATTTACAAATGGCCAGCATGATCTCAGCGTCTCAATGAACAGCAGCAGCAAAGATGAAGTTGAGTTTAAAAGTTAGCTGTCCTCTGCTTTCCATCACGAGTTCTGCCTGTTTTCTTTCTGGCCTTTCTAAAAATATTGGCACCATCTCTGGGCTTTTCAGTGCTCTGTGTTGCAGGGAGAAATTAAGCGACTATGAAGTAAACTGTTCCCTTTTATGCAGAGGTAAATGTTGTCAAGTCAGAGATTAGATCTTGGCTGTTCCAAGGGAGGACTAGAAATGAAAGAAACCTCTTCTCCCATACCTTAGACGTGAGAGTTAAATCAGTGACAAGCTCTGCCTTTATGTCTTACGTCTTTCTACTAATCAGCACTGATTAGGCAAAACTAATCAGACTAAGTTGAAAACTTGCTGACAAAACCCTTTAAGAGTAGGTGTAGTTGATAGACTGAAATGATCTGGTATTGCAGTGTGGATTGCAAGCTCTGTCTCTCCTGTGCTCGTCCATGGGATTTTCTGTAGGGGGGGCAGAATTGTGGTGCAAGGACATACAGAAAAAGGCACATGTGATGGGAGAAGGAAGGAGCTTGTGTAGTGGGAGGTTGTCAAGCCAATCTCAACAAACACAGCCTGTTGCAAGGTACCCTCTTTCAGAGCACTTCTTACCCAGCTAAGTCCTTCTAAAAGGCAAGTCAGGACAGAGGAGCTGGGAAATGACTTGAGGGAAGACCTCAAGGTGAGAAAACTAGGGTTTCCTGTGCAAGGCAATGAGGGAGTAAAACTGGCTTACCCTGCCTAATTAGGACAATAGACTAATTAGCTAATGAGAGAAGTCTTACCAGTGTGGATGTACCATTGGAAGCCATTAATTAAAAGTCTTGTTAAATCCCAGGCTAGACAAAGCCTTTGAGATTAGTGTGGGAGCAAGAAATAACCACTGGATGAACACCAGCATTGTGTCCCTCAGCAGACACACAGCCTTCTCCACCTTCTCCATGGAGTCTTTAAAATAATAAATTTGCTTTGGAATAAATTATACAGATATGGAAACAGAGCAGCGGACAAGCAACAAACAGGGCTTACAAGGAACTGGACTGTTTCAGCTTTCCTGTGGCAGCATCTGTTCTTCCTTAGTGGTATTTTGACTGCAGTTCTCTCATTATGCTTTTTTTGAGGCAAATTTCTCCCAGGAGAGGCTGGATTTCTTCTGATGGATTGTTAGCTTTACAAAACCAGTTGCTGCTGCTGGTCTGTTCCCATTGCTTTGATGAACGAGTCTTTCACAGTTTTTTCTTATCTTTTGAAAGTGATTCTTTTGCCCGTTTGCAACAAATGTGGAAAGATACCCACTTTTTCTCCCCTGTGGAAGGAAGACAAATGACCAAACTCTGATACTTTTTTCCTGGAATGCGATCCTGGTTTGTAATCAACCCTTCTATTTTCTTCTCCCCTGTTTTAAAGTGGGTTTCAGTTCCCAGCAATCAGCAAAACTTTCTAATGGACCCCTCTAAGCAGATTTTACCCTATGGTTTAATAATGGATGTGCACCCCTGTATATACCTCACTGGTGAGGTTTGCTCATGAGATTTCGATTGTTTATACTGAGCAGTAGATAAAAGTTGGCAGAGAGTGGCTGGCAGGAAGGTAGTTTTTGGTGTTAAGGGGAAGGTGGTTGTGCTGCAAAGGTGTTGTGCACTGGGGTCCTGTGCTTGTTGCAGTATGGCTGTAGGACTTAGGTGACAGCTCTTTGTTGTAACGCTTTCAACTGCAAAGCTGGTGATGTGTTGGGCCAAGCCCCAAGCCCCAAGCTAAGGGTCACTGAGCTGTGGTAAAATCTCCCTCCAAACTGGGGTGGACGGATACAGCACGTCAATGAAGAAGGATTGCTGAGCAGCCCTTTATCTGGTTTAGCTTTGTGTCATGGACATCTAAGACAAATTCATTTTGAAATAGAAAGCTGACCAGTTATTCTGTACTCTGTAACCCAAGAAAAGCACTTTTTTTTTTTTTTTAAAGGAGAGAGAAGCCAATTCGTGCAAAGCATTAATTTTGTGCCTGTCCTTCCACACACCTCTAATTCTGCTGAGACTGCTCTTTCTCCAGGGGAAGCAAGAGGGGGTGGGGGGAAGGTGCTGTGTCCAGGGCATCTAAATGCGTTTGGTTGCTGACTGCAAGACAAGGATGCCAGCACAGATGGGCGCCTGGCAGTGTATTGCACTTCTGTCTTTGGAAACTCAGTGGCCTTTCTTGTTCTGATGGCTCTGTTTTAACTCTTGGACTCTCCTCAAAGCAGGGTTCTTGGTGTGTGCCGACTCCTTTTTAAAGTAATTGGGTGGGATTCAATTTGGCAGCCCTACGGCCCCTGCTGAAGGCTGGAGTGCTGTTGTGCTGGAGCACTGACCTATGAGCCGCCACATCTATGGGGGCTGCAGAGCTTGGGAACAAAAGGTGATGCGTGCAACATGTGTGGTGTCCATGTATGGGGTATTGAGTTTCCATTCTGTTCTCCTTCCTGTAGGGAAGGAGAGTTGGGGGAAAACAGGGTGGATTCAGGGAAGAAAAAGACTCTCTCCCTCCTGGGCATCCTAGATCTCAAAATACTTGAACATCTCTGCTATCTCTGGAAGGTAGGTACTTTGCCATCAAAGTCCTTCTGACTGGTGCCGACTTCAAGGCAGATGAGGTTATCTGCTGGAGTGGCCTTGGAGTGGCCCAGGAATAGCAACAGGGGAAACTGGAGTGGAAATTCCCTGCAAAGTTGGTAAAAGGACAACCTGAAGCAGAAATGTCATTGCGTTGCAAAAGAGCTCAAAGTAGCTTTTGTTTGAATACAGCCCCTTTCTTATACCTCCACCTGTGATCTTTGTGGCTGTGTATTTGTCAAAACCTGTTTTCAGTTTCCTGTTGTGGGGGGTGTCAGTAGTTAGAAAGCTCTTGTGCTTGCTTTCTGGGAAGCTGGGAATAAAACCCAGTGCTGTTGATATTCCTGCCACCAAACTGGGCCTGGCAACTTTTATTCTTATCCTTCACACTTGGGAAAGTAAGACAGAAGATGTGATTTCTTTAGCATGGTGACGAGCTGTAGACTGTAACAGGAGCATCCTTTCAGGGAAATGCTGCTGGGACAATACATTTCAGACCCACTAATTGCTGTTTTCTCTGTCCGAGAACAAGGAGATGTAAAGCTGTGGTACCTGGAAGAAGCTAAGATGTGTTGGTGTCCATCCTGTCATCAGGTTTACTTAATTTCTGTCAGAAATGCCTAGTTTGCATTTTGCCAGATACATCAGGGATAACACTTTTGCTGGTGGTAGGATGTGAGACCTATAGATTAGATGACTGTGGAGCTATAGTTTCACCTGCATTGATTTAGATTCTCTGCCTTATTCCTTCTCCCCTCTTTTAAAATTATTTTGCTTTTAAGTGCTTTTCCAAGCTGGGGAAAGATACATTCAGAAACTTTCAACCTCTACTACAGAGAAGACAATACTTCTGAATTCTCTATCAGCAAGTGTTTTATTATTCATTATTCCAGTAACGCTTAAGTTTTCAAACATTTATGGGTTGTTTAAATATATTAACTCTATGAATTCAGAACATATGTGTTTGCTACTGCATCAGATCTGTTTCTCATGCCTCTTGTATTTCCCTGTCTTCCTCACAATCATTGAGACACAAGAATCCAGCTAAAATTCAAAGCAGACTTAGGCAATCTTGATATGGAATTTGAAAGTGCTGCGAAATTATACTTAAAAGAGATCAAGCACCTCTGTTTCAAAAGCTGGTCTGTCCTTTTCCCTTCCCTGTGAGCAATAAATGACCTGCATTGAAAGAGTTTAGGTGAGCATTGAAACACATCTATATGTAAGCAGCAAAAAGACAGAAATATAGAAAAATGAGTCCAAAATGATTTTGTGAAGCAGCTTGGAGCCTTCTAACTTAAGATCGGTGTTCTGAATGATTGTGCAGAAAAATAACCTTTTTCCATGTGAATGGATTTGGGTAGACTTTAAAAGGAAAAGGTGACATGAAGTTGGACGCTTGGGTTTGCCTTGTGATGAGGACACACTGTCCTTTGGGGTCACCTCGACTGCCGTCCTCAGTCCCCATTTTCCTGTGACCCTCCCTTGGAGGTGGGACAAGACAGTTTCACACTGGGCAGCGATGTAAAGCCAATGAGCAGGGTTTCACAGCATGGAAAATATTTGCTCTCTTCTGCCAGTCTTGTCCTTCCTTTTCCTTAATGTCTGAACATCTCCATGCATAATCTCTCCTATAATTATAATCAAATTGGAACCGTGATTTTATTTGCTCATATGACTTTCATCCTCTTTCACTTAGCAAATAAAAATCTGTTTTTTAACCTATTGTTTACAGTTGGGAATGTAGAGTGTATTTTAAAAAACACAGACAAACCCAGCCCTTTTTCTGTTGTTTTGGGGGTTGGGGAGAAGTCCAACCGCAACCTGTATTCAAGACTTTCCAAGTTATTTGAGCAAAAGTAGTAAGGAGTCTGTAAGGAGTTAAACTTGTGGAGTTTTATCTGAGAACTGCACAACCTTTTTAGGTAGTTGTGGAAAGGAAAGCTCTGGGGTGTGTGTTTTTGTGTGTGTCCAATTTGCAGCCCAGCTCTGGGACATCTGTCTTGGAAAGCTGCACCCAGGGAGGTGCAGGGATTTGTATGAACACGCAGCCCTGCTTGGTCCCTTTAAGCCTTAGCTGAACAGTGGACTTTTTGCATGCTAATTGATATCCAGATGTTTTCTGAAATGGGCTGGTTAAAAAAATAAACCAATACTGTTGTACGCATAGGATCCCAGTACCTCATCCTCGCTCATGGCTTTATCTAACTCAACTTTTGATTTAGATTCTAATTTCTCCCACCATTCAGAAAACTTCCCTGAACAAGGAGCAGGAAAGACTATGGAAAGCCCAGCACTCGTTGACTCTAGTGGCACAGTCCTCTACTATCTTATTCCTCATCTAATTAGCAAAGCAATATAACTAGAGGGTAGCATTTTGTACCCACTCATAATTGCGGCCCACTGCCTTGCAGGGTTGCGCAGAGCAGGCTGTAAATCGGGCAATTCCTGTTAACACGTGGCTTCATCTCCTGCTCTGAGCAGGTAAAAGGAGTATAATAGGGAGCAGGTATTACTCATGCCAACTTTACACATTCTTGGCTATGATGCTCCTTTTAGGAATGTTTCCTTCTCCAAAGAGCCAAATAAGAACTGTCATCCTCAAAATGATGAGTGCTTAAGAAACTGCAACATGGAAATATTAAGAGAGGGAACAGCACTGTAGCGAATGTGGAGAACAAAACAATTGGACTTGGTTCCTGGGGATATCTTTAAAAAAATTCAAACCTGAAGTAACCCAAGAGGAGCTGGTTGTACAGCTGTGTACATCATCAATGGTGCAGTCTGGTTTTGCTCAGCATTCAACACCTTCAAGCCAAAACTTTGCAGGAGTATCCGTAAGAAAAGTATGTTGTAGTTACACAGTGGTTAAAAAGATATCATCTCTTGTCAGAAGTGTATCTGGCCAAATTTTAAAGGCTTTTTTTCTTTTCTTCCATGGCTAGTTTTAAGACTTACATTGCAACAAAGCCAGTAAAGCCAAGCTTTTTTACTTGAGAAAGTGGAGGAAGGTTTATTAACCAGAAAGGAAGGAAGTATTTTATTAAGACCGGGGGGAAGCCTGATTCTGATTTACTTGCAGAAATTTCACAATTTGGCAGTGCTGTTTGGCAGAGTTCCTCTTGATTTTCAAATGACTGGATATTAGGATCATTCTGAGTAGAAAGCTTTGTTTGAATGTGAACTTCAACTAGAACCTGTGAACTTTCTTGAGATCCTAATGCACACACGTATGCATTTGTTAAGACTTTGGAATAAACCAGTAGTTACTGATCAATGTAGTTGGTGTTTTAATTCACATATCTGTTCTAAATAGAACTTTTCCAAAAGCTTCTGTCTAAATTTAAATGGACTGTTTATAGCAACCAGCCAGTAATACAATATACTGAGCAAAATGTGCTGAGCATATGAAGCAAGCAGGGTTATTAAGCCATGAATAAATCATTGATTCAAATCAGCTTGCACTAACGATAGTGCCCATTTAAAGAAAATGTACCATGTAATTCAAAGTGTTTCAGAATTAATAATAATAATTACATTCTTAATCACCAGGAGGCAATGTTTCTTTCCCTTGCAGTCGAGGAAACCTTAGTAAATGCAGGATTTATACTTCTCTAGATGTAAGCCTCTAATTTCTCCATAGCAATCATATCGGACAGATGCCATTGTATGGGAGCATTCCCCTCTGCTGAATGGGGGAAGTCACAGAAAGACTTCAAACTTGGTCTTTGATATCGTTTTAGGAAGTGAATGGCTTTGACTCTTAATTTCTCTTCTATGGGGAATTGCCGTGTCCAGATTTGGGTTTTAGTGTTTGGAATTGGAATAAAAAGTCAAAATTCCCTGCAGACTGAAGACAGTTGATTCCAGCTTGTCAAAACATTGTTGCTGCTGAAACATAAAAACATGTAGATGTGCATATAAGGTAAAATTGAATATTTGCATACAGATAAGTTGAGATGAAGTAAGCTGAAGCACATTTACCTATCAAGCTATTTCGTCATTTGCTACTGAAAACTCTGCCCAAATGTCAGCATGTTTCCCATGAAGATTTTGGTGCAACAACATTTTCTTTATTCAGTAGAGAACACAGCCTTTGAAAACACATGTTCCTAACTGCTCTGCACAGTTGGAATGAGGACCTGGGCCTCTGGGCATTCAGCCCCCACCTCTGCCCGTGGGATCACAGCTCCTTCAGCCCGGAGGCAGCCGTGCCTCGGGGGTGCAAAGCTCACCCGTGGGAGGAGCAGCCGGCTGAGACTTGGCAGGAAACACAGAGGTGACCTTTTTCTCTTGTACGATGTCTTGTATAAGGAATCATTCTATAAATTGTGGAGGCTTTATTTTAGACATGAAGTGCATCTCATCTGGGTAACCAGGTCGTCTTCAAGTATGGGTGGCTTCTTCCACCCGTTCTGCTGTTTGTCACCTGTGGGACCCTCGTGTCCCCCTCAGGTGCCGTTCTCACCCAGACAGACATTGTGGTTATGGTTTTCTTGGAGGTCGCTGAACTAGCCGGGATGTGAGGCTTAAATGATGTAGGCTTATCTTGGAGGAGACTTGTAAAGATCTGTCTGATTTGCAAGCATGCATTTTCTGGGAATACATCCTAAATCTTTTCTGGCCACCCTTTCAGTGTGGGCCCCTATAGCATCAGCTCATGCCAGGCACAGCACCTTCCCTCCCTGCCTGGCCTCAGCCACTGCTCTCTGGCATGTTTTCTTCTCCAGTTAGGTAACGTGTTAAGTGAAAGCTTTGTGCGTCAACGGTCTTGTAAGATTTCTTAATTTTCTTACAGATTCACTGTAGTAGTAGTGTTTAAAGATGAACCCTTATTAGAAAAGTTGCTATGTTTTATTAATATTGTATATGACTCTGCTGTGCTTGGCTGTGTCAGGGAGGAGCGCTCTCTTAAGGAACGTTATCTCTCTGTTGCCCAATGTGTGTTTCCTTGAACTTTTCTTTGAGGCAGCTCCTTCTGGCAGCTGTTGGCGATGGGGCATGGGACTAGATGACATTCAGGTCTGCTTTGATGTGGCTGTTCTCATGCAGAGAGCGTTCATCAACCCTTTGGTCTCCATGAGGTATGAGAAAGCATTGCCTTAACATGATTTATATAGAGGGCTGGAAACAAGGGAACAGATGCAAAATAAAAACAATCAAAATGTAAGCTTTCTACAGCCTATCCAAGACACCATATATTTTGACCCCTTGCCTTAGTGCTCTATGTAATTTCTGGGGAAGCCTGTTATCTATTATATTGGAAATAAATATTTGAATTAATACATTGTAGATGTATACAACTATGTTCCCAAAAAGAGAGAGAATTTAAAAGTTACTTTATGAGCAAGTAACTTCTGCAGGTTTTATTTTTTAGGGCGCTTGATGCTCGTTCCCTCCTAAAACTTGAAAACAGGACAATTTGTGCCTTGGAATGGGATAAGAAAGAGTTTGAAGAACAGAAAAGCACCAGAGACAACTTCTTAACTTGCAATGTTGCCTACAACCCCCTGTTAAATACAGCCTTCAAAACCATTTTTCGAAGTAATGCTCCTGATGTTGCCACAGAAATAGTGAGAGAATCCACACTCGCTTCAGTGCACCAGGATCATCCCTGTCAGGAATGTCCCAAGTAACAAAAAAAGGTGAAAGATGGGATTTACCCTTGAGACTTGTCAGTACTGAGAAGTACCAAGTTGGGTGGTTTTGCTTACAGAAATATCAGGTGTGCCACCACACTTTATTTTCCTTGTCCTTTGCTGAAAGATAAAAGAAAGCACCAAGGCAGTGGGATAGAAATGAGAAGAAGAATGATAAGGACATGAAGGATTCCCTGGGCTATGGGATGTGGATTTATGGGTCTCATAATAGGACTCATGTTTGCAAATGTTTTTCTGCTTTTCCTGGTGAGAAGCAGTAGTCCAATTCTGTTCTCTTAAAGAGAAGGATCATTTATGGTCTCAGCATGGATGCTATTTCCAATTTTCCACATCCTTTCAGTACCTCAATAATCTTTTGTGAAGATAAAGTGTGTTTGTTGTGGGTTTTTTTCCAGATGAGGTTCTGTAGTGTCCTCTATTAAAGCCTCTGTGACTGTATATTTCTGGAAAATGAGTGTAGATAGGTAATCATTCGCATGATAATGTGCGTCAGAGTCAAAGTCTGTGTAATTATCTGAAAGACTACATGCCCTGTGAGATACGGAGTTGAAGACATTTGTGGCTTCTAACCTGGACTTTACCTAATATCGAGGTTTGTCTTGGATGTGATTTGGATAATCCACATTATGTCGTTCACATTTCCAAAATACACTGCCAGAGTATTGGGAAATTCTGAATTCTGTTTTGCCCTGTGTTAGGGATTGGATGGTTTATAATGAACATTAGTCATAATTATAGGCACATCATTTTTTTGAGCTTTTGAATTTGTGTCCTCTCAATGTTTGTGTGACTGTTGCAGCAGCTGCAAATATTGATGTAAACACAAGACCACATCCATGGAAAGAAATCTGTAAATTATCAGAAGACTTTAATGTACACTGAAGTAGGGCTTTCCTACCCTGGACTTCAAATAACGTCAGGAGAACCCTTGCCTTCCCAACTTATTTTCACTTTTCTTCATAACACAAAGAAGAGCCAGCTCTGCCTTCCTTTACAACAGAATCCTGTATATGGATAATAATCCCAGTAAATCCCAATATCATCTTTTTAACCCCTTTGCACATTTCAGGAGAATGTATAAATGAGGGAGGGTAAATATTTAAAGAAGAGAAAGGTTCTCTCATAGCCTGAAGCTAGTGGGTGTGTGATGTGGACACCGTGGTGAGGTAAGGCACAAAACATCTTCCTCGTCATGTGCCCAAAGGCGCTGGACCTAACACTTCCAAGAAACAGCAAACTTCCTTCAGCCCAATCCTATATGCAAACAACAGGGAGAGAAATGAGGAGGGGGTATCATTTTCCTTCTTCCAGTTCTGCAGACTGGAGCCATCCCAGCAGGGCTGGAGCACTGTGCTCCTGCTGTCACGTCCATCACAGAATGAATTTGAGGGTGGCTTCTGAATTTAAAATGAACTAGCAGCGGTTCTAAGCATTATCCTGCACATTCTGCTCTTGCTCCTGATTTTTCTCTGTTTGTTGAACACAACCTCATGTTGGAGAGGGAATTGTCCTGCTGGCTCTGCAGCAGGAAGGGAGTACAGGAGAACACTTTACTCATCAGCTCCCATTGCTTTCATCTGTGGTGCCAGCCTTTGCAGCTGTGAGTACCACAAGAGAGTAGGAAATCCACTCAGAGGTGCATAGTTGCATCCTAGCAGTAGTGTTTTCCTCAGGCTTTTTCTCACTTAAAACCCTTATGTCTTCTTATTGTTATCCTTGAATGTTTTTCCTCCTGCCCTACTTAATCTCTCAAGAATGAAAAAGTTAAAAATCAACATTAAGGGTTTGAGAGATTAACTGCTTATTTTTACTGTTTCCTGCAGGCAGAGCTCAAAGGTTGAGACTCAGCCTTCATTTCAGGATATGACCAGTTAATACTGGCAGAAAATAATGGCCTTCAGTTCTTACTGTTAGGATTTCCCCTGTTGGCTTTCAAACCTGTGAGACTTCTGAAATGTTGAGATGCAGGTGTTTATGTTTTTCCTTCCAGGGAGTGGGTAATGGCAGGGTTGCATGTCTTCAAAGGAGTGCAAGATGGTGATGTTTTACAGTAGAAAGCCTTGTTGGTGAAAAGTGAAGTAATCCATTCCCTAGATTAGTTTTGCAAAAAACAATTATGTTATTATATGTTATAGGAAGAATAAAACAATACTTTTGACATCTTCAGAAAATAAGGTTTCTCTGTAAAACTTCCTTGGGAAAAAAAATATGCTTCAGTTTTATCAAGGAAGTAAAGGAGTTTGAAATCACAGTGAAATATTCTGGTCCCTTTTTGTTCATTCAGAAATTTCTTCTTGGTTGATGCACTGGAAGTTACATTTTCTGAAGTACGGAAGAACAAATTGTGTTGTAGCAGGAGCCAAATGCATTTGCTCCAAACAAAAAGTTGTTTGTACAACCTGTGTGCTGGAGTGTGCCCAGCAGCCAGAAAGCGTGCGAGAGAAGAGCAGCGAGGCTCCAGATGCCACACTTTGCCAATCTTCCCATTTTCAGGTTGTTTTTTTTTAAATTACAAAGTTTCTCTTGGTTCTTGGATGGAATAACACAGATCCAGATCCAACAAGCAGTCTGCCTTCAGTGGCCTGATAAATTGTTCTTAATGTTCCGGAATAGGTTAATTTCATTTAGGTAAGGGATGGCAAAAAGATCAGGCTTTTCAGGGCACTGCCAAGTAAGAAGATTAAGTCAGCATCAAATCCATTAGTGAACCAATTTATCTGTGTTGGCTAACACCCTTTCAGCCTCTTGGACTTGCTTTTTTTATATTTTTTCTTTTTCCTTTTTCTTGGTTGGCAGTTTAGGTAACCACAATCTTGCCGCTGTATTGCAGCGTTACATGGTGATTGCTCTATTTAAAACTAGCTTTACCGCCCTCTTCATGGTTTTAAGCAGACTTAGTGGTTTTTTTTTCACGGCAGTTTTTTCTTCTTCTGGGAATGTACTATTTCTTTGAAAACTCATGGGACTTCATTTCTGGGAATATGCAATCCTAATTGTTAGAGGCTGCTGCAGAACATGCCTGCAACAAAGAAGTTGCCTCTATTAATTGCACATGTGTATGTGTCCATTATTATTCAGTGTCAGCTTTGAGCTTCCTTTCAGGGGACCTGTTTCTGGGCTCAATGGTCTCACTGGTCTTTTGTTTCCTAGTTTTAGTTTCTGCTGATTGGAGGATTGGAGCCTCATGAACAGAGGTTCAGGTATCAGCTGAAGTCTCTGATGGAGACTTTTTCCACCTTTGGGATATTTATAATGTGTCTGTCTTTTGTGGATTCTTTGCTAATTTCCTAATCTTGGATTTTGCAAGTTCTACCAAGAAACAGGTATTCGGACCGTTATCCCTGCCTTTGTTAGTCGTGCTGAAGGAGTCAGGACTTCAGGTAGAAGTCTTGCTTTAAAGGAGACTTCTGCTAACAACTCCTTGCCCACAATGAGATATTCAGCTTTCTTCTTCTAGGCTGAGACATGGAAGATGAGTTAGTTTGCCTTGAAGCCAGCAGCAACCTCTCAACAGTATTGTTATGTTACATCTGGTTTTCTTGGCCTTTAGCACCATCTGAACACAAGATGATTTAAACATTGAGCATCAAAATGGAGCCAGTTTTCCCATAGGCTGGTTCTGCGTTGTATGAGTATGAACTTGACTGACACCCATCCTGGTCTGTGGTTTTGTAACAACTGAATTACCGTGTTTCCTGGAAAATTTGAGGTCATCCTATACCTTTCTAATGAGTGCAATCACTCACAATACCCCAGCTCTGCTGGGGACCAGTTTCAGTTGTGTAGAAACTTTTTTTTTTTAAATAGTCATCCCATCTTCTATATGATGCAAATGAAGTTGGCCTTCAGGAGCAAAAAATTACTGGGGAAAGGCAGGCAGTGTTACCAGACACACTTCATTTCTTCAGGAAACTGGGGTGAAAAATGGAGAAGAACAGCACTGATATTCTGAGGTTTATACCTATGAGGGAAGAGTGTGTTCATGTCCAGCTGGTTTTGGTGGGTCCTTTTACTGTGATGTAATGATGTTGCAGCAACTTCATGTGTACCTCAATACAGGACGTTTTGGGGGACAGTCAGGGTGGTTGTGTGAAGGTGCAGGAGGCTTTAGCTTCTTGAGCCTGTGAGAAACAGCTTGTTGGTGTCTGGAGTGTCCATGACATGAATCTTTGTTCTTGATATTTCCTTGTCTCCTGAGGAGGAAGGCGACAGCCCTGTTTTATATGATTCAGTGGTTACCGGAATTGACTTGCTGGAAGCTGACATGGTTGTAAATGCTGCCATTATTCCAAAGTAGTCTCTGCAAATGCTTCCACCCATGCTTGTCTTTCAGACAGTCTGAGAAACTTGTAGCATTTACCATACAATGATTTGCAGTGCCCTGTCTTCTATAATTACTAGACCATCTGAGGACTGTACAGAAATTGCTGATAAAGAAACCCAAATAATAAAGTGGAGGAAAGAGAATAGGTGTGTTCCTGTCAAAGAGCATGCCAAGGCCCATAGTGCAGCTGTAGCTGCTCAGGCTGCGAGGGCTTCTTCGCAGACGCTTCAGTAGGTATCGCTTCCATGGAGCCACAGCACTTCTGAATCTCTGCCACGTGTGCTTAAATGTTCCCATGCTGGGCCCTGGGAACAGGGTCCTGCCATGTGTTGTGCTGCGCGTGTGTATCAGCAGCCATAGGGGGCATTTTGTTCTTTTGATGAAAATTACATTGTTTTTGCTGTTAGTACTTCTATGTCCTTCGCGTGTTCCTTTCCTGAGGAGATGTTGCAGTCATACAGCAACGTATTTTACAGTTGCTGGTAGTTCTAGCTGCTTCAGTCATCTTGGCTGTTACGTAGTGCTATTGTTATGGCCAGGGTTAAGAAGTCATGCTGTTGTACATCGACAGCAAAGCTCTTTCTCCTGGCACATGAGCACGTGTTCAGTTTTGGGAAGCCGAGAGCTTTTTGTTGTGATGTGTGGGCTTTTTGTTAAGTGAGACCCACTGGGAGATGTGCAAGCAGCAGGAGCCCGAAGGGGAAACCAAGGCTGGACCTCAGTTCCTGATGCCATGGTCTCTGGGAACAAGGAATTAGCTTTGGGCTCCAGTTACAAAGAGGGAATTGTCTGCAGGCTGTGTGTGACCATCTCTGTTCCAAAACAAGCATAAATTAAACAAGCAACACTCATGGGTTACCTGTGAGCTGCATCACTGCTTTCTCAGATGCTGACCTGTGAGGCCATAGGCAGCTTCTGCCCTGTGCCAGAAGGAAGACAGCGTGTTTGTTCTTGTGCGGTGTGATTTACAATGGACCTTTCCAGCTATCCCCTGGAAATCAGCTAGTGAGGTTTCTCTGGAAGAGATCTTCAGGCGGTTTGACACAGGCTGCAAGCATGGAAGCATTGACAGTCCAGGAATGGACCATGACCATACTCAACTGCATCCAGATTAGAGCATGAAAGATTTCCAAGTCAAGTGGAAGCTGCAGGATAACGGCTGGATGCAGCAGTCCAAGTTAGGAGTTAGTCAAGGGCTCTTCTGGTTTGGACCGCTATTGTTATGAATCCCGGGTGATGTTTGTTAACCCAGCTAGCTCTGTCCTTCCCCAGTGCCAGCCGCTCCACTCACAGCACCTCTGGCAGCAAAATGTGTCTCTGGTACCATGGTGGGGTAACGACTCCCTTTAGTTGAGTGGGAAGAGTGTTGCCTACTGAATTTACAGTTGCACGTGCTGCAGTTCAGCATTTCTCACCTAAACCCCTCTCAATTAGGGGGACTGAAAGGAATGCCAGGAGAGGTAAACAGGACTGTGCTTCTGCCATTTTTATCTTGCTTCTTGCAGTTGTTCTTGCATATCGCAGGCTCCTGAGACTGCTCTGCACAGGGCTGTTCGAAGTGAAGTGCTCAGCTTGAGAGAACTGCCCAAGAGCCAAAAGGTGAGCATGTAGGAAATGTTTTAATTTCTATTTCTATTCTGCCTTCCACTGAATGACTTTCTTT
Source organism: Arenaria interpres (assembly GCA_013399435.1). NCBI lineage: Eukaryota > Metazoa > Chordata > Aves > Charadriiformes > Scolopacidae > Arenaria > Arenaria interpres. Next base: position 869,679 of record VXAK01009589.1, on the reverse strand, counting down.
TGCTTTAAACATCGGTGAATGTGAGGAAGGCAGATCTTCTGGCAGAGCAGGAAGCTGGAACATGCCGAGGCAGCGGTTTGCTCAAGGCTACATGGCAATTAACTGGGAAAGTCCTTGCTTGAAACAAGAATGGGTCTCGTTTGTCCTTACGGTTGTTGCTCCAATATGAGGCTAACTATGACTAATTAAATGCAGAATTAAACAGTGCCATCACCTCCTGCCCTCTAAAGAAATACGGAACAAAACATGTCAGCACTGCAACCTCACGCTGTGGGATAATCCGGGGCTGGCTGGTTAGGTACTTAATTAGTTTGGTTTTTCAATGTTTATTTTGGGCATGATGGAAGCAGAATCATCCTGTCCCCTCTGGAAATACCATCCTTGAGGCAAAATCTATAGCTTGGCTTGCAGCATACTACTTTTCAGTCCTGAGCATCTCTTGTTGGCTGTGGTGGTACCTCTACAAAATCAACTCCATGTGTGACTCGTATAAGCCTTGTGCGTTCCCATTGCCTCCCAGCAATCCCAGCTGCCTTCATGCATGAAACCAGTGCCTGGTGGTGTAGAGAATTTGAGATGTGGATACTCAGGTGCAGGTATGGCCTCTACTTCTCTGGTTAGAAGGAAATGTGTGGTCTGGTCCAGGCTGGCATTGGTATTGATGCTACAGACTCATCAGCATCCTCCATGTTGAATGCTTGCATAGTTTTAAGGAATATTGAAACACCAAGTGAATAATGGTAAAATTCAGTCTGGTAAGATTTATTACTTTAATATCAGAGGGTTCCAGCTGATACCAGATTAACATATTCATAGGTTTTAGGAACTGCTTGTGTATTAATGGTTACTGTTTAATCTGAAATCTTTGCAAGGGTCTCATGTCACTTCTGCACTAGTGACTGAGCCTGTCTTTGTATGAGGTTGAATTTCTTTACATGGTGTTTTGAGACTAAATATGAAAGGGGGAAATGGCCCTTAATTTTAACAAGTTCCCATTTGGTTTAACAGCTGCTGTGAGTTCTGTCTTGTCTTCTCGGCTGTATTTGCCACTTTACGGTGTGTTTCTGGCTGTCAGAGTCTTACAGAGTTCTAATGAAGTGCAACACTTTTTTCTTTTCCCCACAGCTGTTATTTGTCATTTGATATAAATCTGCCTTGTTACAGTTTTATTCCTGAATAAATGATAAAAGGACCATTAGTGTCAGAAGGCAGTGCCGGCATGAGAGTTTCTGCTTTGTTGCTAACACAGAAAAAGCTGTTGCTCTCCTTTTAAAGGATATGTTATGTAGCTGAATTTGGGAAAGACTTTGAACTCCTGAGGGAACCAAAGCCAACCTCTTTCCCTCTTCTGCCCTTCATGATGGCCTTGTCCTAATTAGCAGTTAAACTCCTCGCCCTGCGCTCCTGATGCTGAGGAGTCGGCTTCTGGCAATCGCTTCAAGTTTGTTTTTCGTTGTGGTGCAGTTGACATTGCGTGTTTCTCCACTGGGCTCCCAAATGAAGGCTCTCACATCTGCTGAGTTGGCAGACATGGGCCCATCATTCTTGGGGTGCATCTCCCACACCCTGGAGCCGGGGAGATGTGACAGCCAGAGGTGGGTGATGGGGACATCCTGGACAGGGTGTGCCCCGGGGAAGGTTCTTGGGTGGCTCAGGCTGGAGAGTTTGCTGCAGAGCTGTTCTCTCTAATGTTGTGTAAATCTGTCACTGAAGCTGCAAATCCTGGTTCCTTCCAGCTCTGACGTTGCAAATAATTCCCTGGATTCCTTAGAATATATACAGATACTTCACAGAGCTATTTTAGTCTGTTAAAAACCTCACATGGTTGTGCAAGGACTGAGGATGACCTCCTGGCTCTCAGAGGTGCTTCTTAAGCTGCCCAAAACGAATGTACAACCCATGTTGGTGTGTTCACATGCCTGACAGGGAAATGAACACTACACCATACCGTGCTGCCAGCTCTGCTCAGAAAGCTGAGAGCGTTTCCTGGACTCCACTCAGTTTCTCATTAATGTGCAAAGCTCTCAGCCGTTTCCAGCGATGCGCCAAGCAAATTTTTTGACAGAATTTCTGCAAAGCCCTTTGCAGTGCACACTAAGCTCGCCTTAGATCTCCCTGTCCTGTCTGTGTTTCTAACAGTTCGCTTTTGGGGCTCCCTATGAAGAAGGAGGTGGGCAACACGCTGTGAATTTTTGTTGCCTACCTCAATAAGTGTGTGTTACATTCCTGCCAAGGACTAGAAATTCTCATCCTTTCTAACTCTGTCAAATCAACCCCCTCTCGGGAAGGTATTTTTAATATGTGATATTGCAAATACTCTTAAGATTTCAGGATGAATTTATGACACCTGTGTGTGCACTTGGACACAAGGACTTCTCACTAGAAGCCTCTGTATTAAGCCCCTGCTTCATTTCATCCTTAAATATTCTGTTACTTTGGAGTTTGTTGCTAAACAAAGATGCTTCACTGGGACGGATAACAACATGGGATTTCAGCAATTAAATGAAAAATATCAGTGAATCCTCCTAAGGAGAGGAAATGGAGGGTCACAAATGGTTCTGAAGAGACTGGGAGGCAGGAGGCAATACCTTATGCTTAACAAGTGACAGCTCTTTAAAAAATGCTGTTGTTAGATAAAGCCTAGGAGTGGGGAAGACAGAAACAGCATAGAGTGAGGTTTTTCTTTTAGAAAGGTAGTATCTTGACCGTTTCTCTTGTCTTTGGAGAGGATGGCAACACAAAAGTGTGTCCTCTAAAACTGGTAGAAATTCCAACACTTCAGGGGCACAAGACGGTGTGAAAAGCCGAAGCTCTTCCTCTGTTTCGCCCCTGCCTGGAGGGAGGTCTCACACTGATTTAGGATGCTATTGAGTTATTCCTTTGTTTCTAAGCTTGCTCAACCAGCACAGGTCCAAAACCTCTTTTTGTAGCAAGCCGGATAGAAGGCAGCTTGGATATGAGTAACGGCAGTGTCCTTGACCTAGGAATGCTCTCACTTGCCAGTAATTTTTAGTAGGAGATGCTGTGCCTGAGGGGGATGGTCAGGGCGGATGGATCAGAGGGTCCCTTCCAACTCTGTTGTCCTTGGTGGGTTTCTTAGTCATACCCTTGGCTGTACCTACACTGACCGGGGGAGCGGAGCCTCCGCTACTAACCACTTACTGGCTTAGAGGGTCCACTCAGGGTTAGCATTTAAAAGGTTACATGCAGCCCTCCCTAAGCCTCCCTGGCTCATAAGGTTCAAGTTACACATTACCACTTTAGAGCATTCTGGGATGGATGTTAAGTAGTTTCAGAGAAAAGAAATCTCCATGATTTATTTCTTGCTGAGAAAAGTTCAATAGAGATAAAAAGGGGAAAGAGGGAAAAGTTTAAGGGGACACTAAAAGCAGTTGATGGTGCTTATACAACTCTAAAAGTAGGCCTGCCTTTATCGTTACAGATGTAGGACTCGGGGGTATTTCAGGATTAGGCAATTGAGCCAAGTACCTCAGAGTTTCTTTGGCTTACATGGATGACCTTTTTTTCACCTTTTATTCTTTCTGATGTTTTTTTTTTTTTGCTGAGGGCGAAACATTATTTGTGTAAGAGCAGAATCCAGTGATGCTTTTGTACTGGAAGCTGTCGATGGCAGAGGTGCCTGCCAGCCTCATCAGTTACGATCCACGAGTGCAAGATCTCCCTTTCAGTGCACGTATTGCTGCCTACAAGTATGGCTACCTACTTCAAGAGGTTCCTCCAGTAATTTAGGTGTCACAGTCCCATGAAATCTTATTCTCCTTCAAGCCAGTTGGATATTAGCCACCATTAGATTCTCTGTTGAAATCAGTGTTAGAGCACACCCATATGAACCATTTGTTCACACGGGCTTATGTCAGAACGTGTTTACTGTAGACTTTACTGCAAAAACATCTTTTTTCTTTTAATATGCCCACACATTGCACCTCAAAGATGATTAAGTTTCATAAGTCATTAGGAGAAAATTAGAAGCAGATGCCTTCCAGCAATGCATTTGGGACTTCCTAGTGTGAGTTTCTCATATCGTCAATATCCCTCCATCTCCTGCTAGCCACATTTTCAACGTGTTTACTCAATGTGTTGTTCATAGCAAGAGGAGGAGGAGGATGTGTAATTACAGTGAGGACAGATTTAACAGCTAAGGGAAATTAAATGCAGCTCTGTTACAGCAGACTGCAGTGCTCGTTTGCCTGTGAGCAAGTCTGCTTTCCCCCTGCAAGTTCTGCATCCTGCAGCTCTCTGCGTGGTGGCTCTCTTCCCCATATCCCTCGCTTTGGGCTTTGAAACCTGCTTTCAGGACAGATTTTCTTAGTTAATAAACCTAAGATTTGCCCTGTAATACTGTAAAAAAAGTGCAGGACGGTACAACTTTAATTTCCTGCTTTTCAAGACAGCCTGCAGAGGTAGCAGACTGATGAACCCACTTGCCCTGGGTTTGTTTCAGGTTTGCCTACCTATGTGAGATCAGATTCTGGTTCAAGGAATGGCGTTTGTTCACTCTCTCCAACACAGATGAGAAAGGAATTTCATCTAAATAGTCTGTATGGCACAGACTAATCTGTCTTGGCAGCAGAGAACAGGAATTCATGGAGTTCCTGAGGAGGCAAGATTTACTGGGAAGGGAAACAGCCCTCCTTAGAGTAAACCAGAATGGGAAAAGTGGATAAGCTTCCTCTGGGCACATGAGCCCATCTCAGCATCCCCGAGCTGAGGACACTCAGAGCAGAGGTGCCCTGTCTTAGCGTGTGTACTCAGTGTAACTCTGTTCTGTTAATTCAAGCTCTTCTATTACTACTCTTCTAGTTATTGCTTTAGGCTTAGTCATTTCATATGTTGATTATTTTTTTCTCTAAAAGTGGCCTCTATCTTTCTATGGCAACGGACTTATTTTTATGTTTGTCTTTTGTTCTTATTGGATAGAGTGCTAGAGGTGATGCTGATGCCAGGGTCAGTATGTGTTAGAGGTTTGTCCTGAGCCTCCATTAGGAAGTGAGGCTGGATTTGGGGCAGCATTTTGTGTTGTGCTGGTCTGTGTCAAGACTGAGCTTTTTCCTCTATGCCCAAAGATCAGCTTGCTCTCTCCTGAAGTTGGATATTGCACAATACTACTTTGTTTCAAGTCTGAGTCTTTAAAAATCTTATTAGGGTGTATCTTGAAAAGGGCATCTGAATTTGGTATTACAGCATCTAATGTAGCCCAAAAACGAACCTCTCTGTGTGTGCACAAAGAACCCTTATAAAAAGCTCCTTTAAGTTTTCATAGAAAAGCTGGCTGCTTTGAGTCTCCACCTCTTGCCTTGGAAAGTCCTCACCTCACACAACTTCTTTGGCCCATCTTAAGGCTTAACCAACAGACCATCCACAGTCTGAAAATGTGCTGCCTGTAGCAGACTTGGACAAGATTTGGTCCAGAATGAGTTAAAGGCTAAATGTCCTTCACTGATAGAAACTTCTTTTTATGTTCTGAATTTTTATTTTTTTTTTTAATAGCTTCATCATTTCCATATACAATTCAAAACTGTCACAAGGAAAAAATATCACCTCCCATCCCTACCAACTAACCAGAAAGAGCTGAGACTGGAGAGATACTCATCCCTGGGATCACAGGGCTGGGAGGCCAAAACATGCTCTTAGCTGTGGCAGGGTGACATCTGCTCCTTGGCAGTGGAGGTCCATGGGGGTAGTGACTGGTGCTGTCACTAAGGTTTAGTCAACAAACCATGCTGGTGAAGCACAAGGAGGAGCAGGAGCCAGCTCCTGGGCTCAGCTGTGCTGGTTCGGCAGGACTCACCAGGGCAGTCAGACATGATTTTTATCACTAAAATCAGCTGTGTGTTCAGATCTGACTGTACGCTCTGCCTGTCAGCTGCCTAGGAATTGGTTGCTTGCACATAGCTCCTTTCCAGGCCAGAAACACACTTTGACCGGCACCAATAGCAAAAGAGCATTATTAAGTCTATTAAGCCTGAGTTCACAGATTTTATTTTAGAACAGTAACAGATGGCAAATGGTGGCGGTACAGCTGCTGGCACTGGGAGAGGATGGATGCTGGTTTGTCAGTTCAATGGATGCTGGCAGTAATTCACATTTATATTTATACAGGGCCTTTCCTGTTTCGGAGCACTTTACAAACCAGTTGCTAGATAATGGGCTTGGAGTTAACTTGGGCTGGTAGAGCTCATCTCTGTGCTCACGTGGCCAGTGTGTGAAGGTAAACATAAGGGCATCAGCCTGCCCTTCCTATGCAGCCTGGATGGGAATTAGGCAGCTGCTTAAAATCACATAGTACCACTCAGCAGGGATTTCAGGTAGAAAAGCAGGGTACAGAGCTGGAGTTCAGAGGGTGGCACTGGCAGCCAGGGTGTCAAGTGGGAGTTTGGGCACCGGGACACTCTCCTACAGCTGCGAGAGGTTTTATTTAGTATCTTCTCAAAGACCTGCCATCTCCCACAAGAAGTTGCCATAGGGAATAGGTAGCCATTGGCCATGCTGGATGTTCTGTGAAGGCAGGCAGTGTTTCCAAGCCCATATTTACCCCATGCATTTGGAAGTGATAAAGGGAGGAAGCCAGTTTTTAAGTTGATTTGCTTGCTATCTCGTAGCCGTACTGCAGCCTATGAGTTTGATGGATTTAACAATTAAATGACAGGAGTCTGGGGCACGTAACAAGAAGGGGTACTTTTTAGCGCAGTTTTTTGTATATATTAAGAGTCAGATCAAGACCACCACTTATTCCTCCTCCCTTACTAGCAGATCCAGGTACCATAATTGCATCCAGGAAAAACATCACACCAACAAGAGCTAAGTTTAGAAATCCAGAAGAATTGCAGCATCGTGGTTTTGCCTCATGTGAAGGGTCAGACTTCCAGGGAGACACAGGAAGAAGTCATTAAAAGGCACATAAATGTAGAGAAAATTGTATTTTTAAAAAGTTGAAAACTTTTGGAGGTAGGTAAAATATTAACTTTACATAGTTTCCCTTTTCTTTATAATATCTTCAGATCATCTTTTTGGGAAGGTGTGCCTAAACTGAGCAGGACATGTTAGGATTAATGCAGAGTAACAGGGAGGAGCTTTCCAGACAGAGTTTCTCTGGGATGATCTAAAAACCGCTTTTTTGGTTTTAAAATATCTGAAACTCTGAAAATGGGGAAGTCACTCTGCACTGGTACCAGAAGAGGGCTGACCCCTTTTTAAAGGTCCAGAAGAAGAGGTAATTAATCTCATTGTTATTTAGTTGCGAGTGAATATCCAGTTATCATCTGCGTCACACCAAGGGAAAAATCACTTCCTTTACATTTTTTCCAAAGTAATGGTAATTGATATAAGGAAAGATATGAAATCATGTGAGCAGGGCTGGTCTCTAATTTCCAGTGCATTTCCACAGACTTCTGAGCTTAGATATGACTTTGAGTCTGGCTGGTCTTAGCCGAATGGAAGTTATGAGTCTCTGGGATGTAAACACTGCAAATGATTGCCCTTTGCTGCAGGCATGGCTCAAATATGTTTTTGACAGCAATACAATTAAAAGGTCATGAGCTAAAAGTCAGTCTAAAATCCACTAATCCAGTCCTCCACCTGGGATTGTAAGCAATTCCTCTCTTTAACCATCAGCCAAAATAATTATAGCGCATAACAAAATAAATGTAATTGAAGTGCTTGGGAGCTGGTCCTTTCTACTTCAGTAAATAGCGTGAGGTTTTTCTCCTCCTGGAAGCAAGTCTTTCTGACAGATCCAGAGGGAAAGGCAGCTTTCATGCACCCGTGGCAATATACTGATGAGATGGCTAATGAAGCTTGCAGCGGTGGTGCCGAAACGTCTGGTGACGGAAGGTCGCAGGAGGAGGCTGAGAGCTGGCTTTGGAGCTTCCTCCTGCTCTGCTTTGGGCTTGCTCTTGCGTGGATGCAGGGCTGGCACAAGGCAGGGAGCAGCATTGGGCACCCACAGTTTTCCCGTAGGGAACCATGCCAGTAAACCAGGTAATGGCTGGCAGCCCAGAGCAGACTGCTGGTCTCTGGCTTCACAATTGTGCTGAGAGATCTCAAAGGACTTTTGCCAGGAAAAAGTTGAATTATGCTGGAGTTCTATGCTTTTGTCTAGGACCTTCATGGTGTCCTTAAATTGGATACTTCCATGTTCTCTAGCCTTACGTCCTAAGGATGCTGTGGGCTGGCAATATCTCCTGTCCTGTCTGTTCCTTACCCTCTGTATTGTTTTACGCAGCACAGTCAGAATTTGAGACCACCTGGCAGCCCAACTGCATTGCCTGTTTAACTGCAGGAAACCATGCTTTATCCCCCTCTGAATCCTGATGGAGTAATGATAACAGATAATTGATTGAATGCTTTTTCCTTTTTTTTTTTTTTTTTTTTTAATTCCTCTCTTTGAACAGACTCCCTAAATACACAAATAAAATCCTCAATTAAAATTAATGGATTAATGAATTGAAAAACGGATTTATATTTTTTTTTTCCTGTTGGCTGGATCTCAGGGAGAGTTTCTCTGATTTTCACTTGTGCTCCCCTGTCAAACATTTTCAGTTGTCAAAATGGGGAAGCACACGCTGGGCTGTTGTACGGGAACGTCAGGTGCATCGGTGCTTATCAGAATGCTGAAAAGAGACAACATTTAACAGTCTGGGATTTCTCATGTGCCATTTTGTTGCTGTGTGTGCATTGTTCATACTGCCCTGGAAGCTCAGAGCTTGCATGGAGCGTTGACATGGGTTGTAGATGCCTATAGAAGGAGGGTTCTTAATGCTCTTTGAGGGGGCAAACACTATTCCCTGGAGAAATCCTTAGAATTTGTGATGTAAGAAATGCTTGTCAGTAAGGACTGCAGGATCAGGATCCCCCTATACTACAGTATTGTTATCTGTCTACATTACAGCACTATATGATCAGTGGCATCTTTGTCTTGTAGAAAGAACAAAGTTGGTCTGAAAGTGTTTCTCTGAACTGCCACTTAGTTTGCAGAACCAAGCACGCACTTCGTGTCTGCAGACTGGAGGTTCGTGAAATACAAGCAAATGCACAGCGAGTGGCAGGTAAAAACTAACAAGAAAAGGAGGCTATCAAAGCTAATAAAGAGTCTTGTTGCATGCTGAATAAAGCTTTTATGACTTTATCTTTTGCTTGGGGCAAACAGTACATTTTGTTTCTGTTTTGCAGTGAGCATAAGCTTTGGAAGATTAAATATAGAGTATTAGGTTATGGTAAGTGGTTATCAGAGGCTTGCTTTACAGTCATGGCCTGTTAAATTGTTTACTGAGCCTTATTATATCTCTGTGGGGTTGATGTGAGTCTTAATTCCAGTTTATCTCCTTGTAGACATGAGTCTGTTGAGTTTTTCATAAAACCTGAAAGGACAAACATAAAGTTTAAGACTTTTTATTGTAAGTCATAAATAGTGAGGTGTCACTACAAACATACCAGTCACTCCAGGAAACTTTTAGCGTTGTCTCATTGTGTATCTTAGCATGTTTTTCTCAACATTGTTTTTTATACCTGCTGTTCTTCAACTGTCAGTTATTCTGGCTGCAGCTGGATGGACGCTGAGATCTGATCTCACTGCTGGGAAGAGGTTGGGAGAGCAGGGGGACTGGTCATGCAGTGGGCCCCGGTGACACTCATGTCCCTCATGCGTGAGGGTCAGCTTCTCACCTGCTGGGCTGGTTCTGTGGGGTTCTGTTTGCCCCAAAATGCTGTGCCGGGCGCTGGCTATTCAACAGCAACTCAGATGCCTGCAAGGTGGCTGGTAGGAAGGGGCAACCTGGACAGCAAAGCCCTCTTTCCTCCTCAGTTGGAGCTGGACTTCTGCTCGCCTGGCAGAGTTGATCTGCAAAACTGTCTCTGCTTTGGTGCAACTCCTGTCACTCAGGACGTTTCATTTCACTGGGTGTACGGATAACAGTGTTCACTTCAGGCTGCACTGAGCATCTATATCTTGTTAACCTGAAACAAACAGATCTGTAATATTTCAGCAAGGAATGCGAGTGTAAGAGAGCTTTATATGGAAAACAGAGAACAAGAGTTTTGGGTGCTTGCTTTGGACATTTTGAGATGTAGAAAAATAGCCCATTTTCAGAAAAATATTTTACCTCCTTCCCCTTCCTCCCCCCACCTTTTAACCTCGCTTCTGGTTAGGCTCAGGGTACCTAAAACACAGCCCATATGTCCATGTCTGCTGTGTGGGAAGAGCAGGGAGAGGCTACATCTCTACAACTGGAGCTTGGGCACCAAGAGATTTCCAACAGCCTCTTGAGACAGGCAGAGCCAATGATCCTTGTGTTTGTTCAGCAATGCTCAGTTAATCTCTGTAGAAGAACGATGTCCTTTTGCATGGAAGTCAGCTGCTGCTTGGGCAGCCTGCCATTGAAGACCTTTACGTATGTGGTTTATTGATTTGCAGAACTCATTGTGGTATTTCCACGTTTCCTAGCACCAGGACTTGACTAGAAGTCCTCAGATAACCTGTGTTGTTGGATAATCCAGGCAAAATGAGAGGCAGGGCCAGGGAACTGCTGGAATACAGAAGCAGGCTGTTGGAGGGAGCAGAAACAGGATTATAGGAGTGTGGGAGAGAGGACGGGAGCTCAAAGGCAGGAGTACCAGGGCAGAAGATGCTCTGGGATAAATTCCCTGTTGTATTAGTCTCACAGGCTTGTCACCTGCTCTGCTGCTGGGTTTCAGGTTGTTTTGTGGTGGGTATGTTTTGTTGGGTTTTTTTGGGGTTTTTTTCCAAAAAAAACCCCAGTGAACAGTGCATCATACCTCTATACTCTATAGCTTTGTGTTGGACCTCCATAACGTAGAAAGATTTAAGGTTTCTCTGAAAAGGTAGCCAAGTCTGTATTACTGGTATGTTTGTGGCAGATTTGCCTTTCTCGACTATTTGTGCTTCTTCATGTATAACTTCATAACTGGGGGACAGAGCATAGTGGCACATGAAGCAATTTATACTAAGTAGAAGTTAAAAACAGGATGGAAAATGTGGAAGCTAATAAGGAAATATATAATCACATGCCAACAAAAAGAAAAAGATATATCTGAAAATAGTGTCACGGAAGCAGATAACTTTAAATTTGAGATAAAGTCCTGCTGATATTATTTATGGGTAGGGCTCTTTTGTTTTATAGTGGAAAAATGTAAAAAAATATTCAGAGATGATGATCGTTGGCAGGAGACTGCTCTTTACCTTCCTTAAAAGCCACACATTAGATGGCTTTCCCATTCTGCAATGGTTTTAGGAGTAAGGGTCTGATCTCATCCTACAGAGGACAAGGACACTAGCCTTTGGCTGCATGGCCCAGCACATGGTGGTCTCATGGCAAACCAGCCGTTGTGAAGCTGAAGCAATGTTTAACTCAAGTTACTCTTATTTTAATAATTAGCCAGCAGCCAGTTTCCATGCTTTGAAGGGCATATTCTGTGTGTTTGGAAGCATCCAATGTGCCCCCTCTTTTTAGTACTTGGTCATTAAAAATGCACTGATTCTCAGGACTGACTGACAAGCGGCTATTATATGGGTCTGACCTTCGTGTTTATCTCACCAGAAGAAGATTATGAAGTTGACCGCATTGCCAAATAAAATGGAAGATGTGAAATAGTACCAAGTGAAGCTTTCTGACCTTATTTTCAGGGCCCCAACGCCCTGCTGGGGCGATAGCCCTGATGCCTGATAGGAGAGCTAAGACTGCCAGGTGAAAGCACAGACCAGAGGGGGTCAAGTTTGCTTTCCAAGTAGAGGAGGAGATTATTATAAAACAGTCTCATTTTCTCTCTTCTGGGGCAACATACAATGAAGTGGTGTCAAAATAAAACACAGTACTGTGCTCTTGGATTGAATCCAAGCTGCTAAGTCCATCCTGGGAATATTATTTTTATAGATTTTTTTTTTTTCCCCCTATATTTTTACTTCCTCCCAACTATCCAAGTTAGTGAAGAAAAACTGACAGAGACTGCTCATTTCTCCCAGCAGCTGGCAGTGATGCGAGACTAAGAACTTTATGATTTTCCTAAGCTTTGGGTTAAATCCACTGATGTGCTGTCTTAAGTAGGGAATATCCAGCTTTGTTCTGCTTTGCCTGATTCAGAACTGGGTGTTGAATGTGGCTGTCTTTCATCCCCAGCAAATGCAGAGGTTTGCTCTCCAACTGCCTGTATATATAAATGTGTATCTAAGTGGGACAGGTCCAGTGAATAGGGAGGGTTGTGTTCCCATGAGTGGAGTCTGTCTCCAGCACCCTCTGGAAGTCCTAAATTGGGTTGCTGATAACTGTCTTGCTGTCTTGAACATTGGTTTGGGAAACCTTTCAAAAAAGAACTTCTGGTTCTGGAGACACATTTTGCTTTTTGTTGAAGTGGCATATATTTGATAGAATGAATAAATGTTTTGCTGCAAAAGAGCACTCCCTCTCTAGGGTTCCTGCTAAGCCTGACCACAGGTGGTTCTGCCCTTGACAGCGGCCATAAATAGAGTTATTTATATGGGGTCCAGGTTCAGTGACTGCATTTTAAAAAGCTCTAAGTTAAGATATTAAATGAGCAAAAAAGCAGCACTGAGGCACAGCAGCCACAGAAGTTGTGTGCTGTGGCAAATCAGTGCTGCGGTAAACCTGTGTATATGAAATCTCTCTCTAAAAAGATTTCAGCACTTCACATGACCTCTGCTAATATTTATTTTAAAATGACGCTTTATGTCAGCTCCACGCTGCCGTGGGCTATTCTCAAATCTGGACTGTTTTCCAGTCAGCGTGAAGTGGACTCTGCTGCCTGATATGAACTGTTGACTTGTCCTGATAGTTTTTGTTGGCAACAAGCACAGCAATGAGCCAACTGCGACGGCAATGCAGCCGTGATTTCCGCCAGCCCTTGGGTGTATTTTGCAAATGCTGAAGCCAGTGAACCAGCTGAACTGAGATATCAGAGAGTCCTTTCACGGATACTGCAGAAAGGGACCTCTTTAGTGTTATTTTCATATAATCTGGTAGACAGCAGGATTTGAGGGTTTGAAGAGAAGGTGCAGGTGTGATCAGCAGGCTGGGATGTTGCCTGTAACACATAGGGGCGTAAGTGTTAACACCTTAAATGTGTTAAACATGGCTTCTACGGGTACTCTAGTAATATTTTTCTTCCTGCCACTGCAGATATACCTGAACTTAGTAGTGTTAGGAAAAAACCCAACTTTTTCTAGTGTGCTGTCCTCTAACTACAATGTCAAGCTTCTCCTGAAATGGCAATTTGTCTAGTCATCAAAAAGTTGAATATTGACAGATGACCGTTTCAACATTATAGCTGGTCCTCTGGTTACAGCAGTTTCCGAAAGACCTCAAGGTCCCTTTTTTAATGCACTCCTCTACTCTGACTGGCAAACTGAACAGAAAGGCTTTTTGCCTGCCTTAGGGCCTGGAGCATCAATCTTATGAAGAGTGGTTGAAGGAGCTGGGACTGTTTAGTTTGAGGAAGAGGAGGTTGAGGGGAGACCTCGTCACTGTCTACAACTACTTGAAAGGACACTGTAGAGAGGTTGGTGCTGGTCTCTTCTCACAGGTAATTAGTGACAGAATGAGAGAGAATGGCTTCAAGCTCCAACAGAGTAGGTTTAGACTGAACATTAGGAAAGAATTTTTCACAGAGTGGTCGGGCATTGGAATAGGTTGCCTGGGGGAGGTGGTTGAGTCACCATCCCTAGACATGTTTAAGAGTTGTTTAGATGTGGTGTTGGGGGATATGGTGTAGGGGAGAACTTTGTAGAGTAGGGTTGATGGTTGGACTCGATGATCCCAAGGGTCTTTTCCAACCTAAATGATTCTATGATTCTATGAATGCACCAGACTCATAAAATGAGCAGGAACTGCTGTTAGGAAGTCGCTGGTTGCCCGGGTCATTGGACACTGCTCCATACAGTGGAGTTGACCGGTGGTGTCCCACACAATGTGCCATTTGCAATCCAGCAAGACATACATTGTTTTATATTTGCACAGACTCTCAACTCTCTTTTGTTTAGAGTTGGACAACCTGCAGCATATACTCTGCAGAGATGGCTAACAGCAGTTTATTAATCATATTCCCTGCCCAGGCCAAGACGGTTTAGGAGTGATTGACCTTCCATATTGCATTGGACGACTTTTAATATTAAAAGTACAGGAAAACATATCAAGTAAGATAAGCACAAAAAGGCTGGCTGCACCATGGCTTCTGGAAGAACACATGTGCCTCAACATGAACACTGCAAAAATTCTGGTGAAAATACACTGTTCACATGCAAAATACCAAAAAAGACCTTTCCTGTGCAACTGCTGTCAGTGCAATGAATAAAACACTGAAAAACACCGTCCCACTTCTTTGGCCCATGATGGACAGAGTTTATGTAAAGTGTCACTATGTGATGTTATAGAAAATATTGTGTTTTTCCAGGTATTTAAAGGAATTAAATTCTCTGCAGGGCAGCGAATGGAAGGTACCTGCCAGGTGTCTACAGTCATGCTGGCTGACTAACAAGGAGAGTGAGATCCCCCTCTCCTACACATCTTAGAGGAATGCAGGAACCTGACCCACAGCTGTAGCTGGGTTAAGGGTAATGCTTCCAGTTTAGAAATTTCTTAAGAAGGAATATGCAGGTTAATCATGCCTAGTTACTTTCCACTGCTGTCACTAGTACAGCAAAGTCTTATTTTCTAGGGTTTCAGATTCCAAATGGAGGATGGAGTGAAGCCTGTGAGAAGACTTAGGCCTAATGAGTTGTGAGTTGCAAGTTGTCTATCTGGACCTATGCTAACCTCTCACTGTCTCTTCTCCTTTTTTGTAGGCAATATCTTTGTTGTCAGTTTGTCTGTCGCAGACCTTGTGGTGGCAGTTTATCCATACCCTCTGATCTTGAGTGCCATTTTCCACAATGGATGGACCATGGGAAATGTTCACTGTCAGATAAGTGGGTTCCTGATGGGTTTGAGTGTCATCGGGTCCATTTTCAACATCACAGCGATCGCAATCAACCGCTACTGCTACATCTGCCACAGCCTTCGGTACGATAAGCTCTTCAACCTGAAGAACACCTGCTGCTATCTCTGCTTGACCTGGATGCTCACAGTGGTGGCAATTGTGCCAAACTTCTTCGTTGGCTCCTTGCAATATGACCCCCGGATTTACTCCTGTACCTTTGCCCAGACGGTGAGTACATCATACACCATCACAGTGGTGGTGGTTCACTTCATTGTCCCACTGTCCATCGTGACATTTTGCTACCTACGGATCTGGATTTTGGTGATTCAAGTCAAACACCGGGTGAGACAAGACTGCAAGCAGAAGCTGAGAGCAGCTGACATCCGGAATTTCTTGACTATGTTTGTAGTTTTTGTCCTTTTTGCTGTTTGCTGGGGACCGTTAAACTTTATTGGCCTTGCGGTTTCAATTAATCCTTCAAAAGTGCAGCCACACATTCCAGAATGGCTTTTTGTCCTGAGCTATTTTATGGCCTATTTTAACAGCTGCCTCAATGCTGTGATCTATGGGCTTCTTAACCAGAATTTCCGGAAGGAGTACAAAAGGATACTGCTGACACTCCGCACTCCCAGGTTGCTGTTCATTGATGTGTCCAAGGGTGGGACAGAAGGGATGAAAAGCAAGCCATCTCCAGCTGTGACAAACAACAACAACCAAGCTGAAATACATTTATGAGTCAGAACAGTACTATTTATTCTGGATTACAGTTGTATATATAACATATAAGAGCCTTTCTATGTGTGCAATTCACAGCTGGTGTTGCTGGGTCCCTCATGCAAGGAAGGAGTCTGCTTCTCGTGCAAGGAACGAGTCTGCTACCTTTCATGCTTGCTTATCGCTGCAACATTGAGGCTTTGAATAAGGATTTTCAGAATGCAAATGACTGATTTTTTTTTTTTTTTGAACTTTCACCATGTGCCTAATTAATTGATTTGGTTGCTTTTGCCACAAGCATGCCAATACCCTTGAAAAGGGAAGCGCTCAAAGTGCATGCAGGAAGGATTTATGGTTGAAATGCAACCTTCAAGAGCCAGCACAGTTGCCATGTATTGCAAACAAATCTTTCTCCCCTCCCTCTGAATTCTATGTTTTAGCATTAAAATAATCTGTACTATAGCAAACAAAATGTAAACTGAATGACTTTTTACCCTTTCAGTTAGCTAACAGTATTAGCCAGCAGGCATACATATGGGCATGATGACTTCCACTGTGTGTGCATTTGTTTTCCTTTTTCTTTTCTCTTAAGATTTAGAAGCTAGCCTGGGCTAGATGTGAGGCAGGCAAAAGCCAGACCTAGTGAGAGTCTGATGTACTCATTTTAATTGAATATCTACAGATACTAAGTACCCTTGCTCTCTCCTTCCCAGGCCATGAGTAAGAGTATAACATACGACATAATCTAATTGCAGGAAGATACTTGGAGCCTGATTCTAATTTAGGCAGTATCCTGTCATGGCCAGCATTCATTCCAAACATCTTTCAGAAGTCCCTGCTACATGAACATCGTAAAAAAAAAATAAAAGATAAACATAGCAGAGTCCCATCTGTTCAATGCAGATGCTGGTTTTTAAGTTCCAGTAATATTTACACTTGCAGACAAAGGGAGAAGGGGAAGGAAGTGGCTTTTTCCAAACATCTCTCCTCTTGCTCACCACATAACATGAATTTGATGGGGGAGGAAAAAAAAGCAGATAGGTTTTTTTCTATTTTATTCACGTACAAATCTGCAATTAATTCATGGAGCTGGGAAAAGAAAGCTACTTAAACATATTCACATATCAGTTCTCAGTTAAAGCCTGAGCTCTGTTATCTTTGTCATTGGAAACAATGTCCTGAAGTGCTGGGAAGGCCAATATCACATTCGAAGCAGTCACATGGACAAAGATAAAGCTGTTTCTTTAACAGAGTGTGAGGAGGGTGGTGGCAGCTGCCTGTAAATATGACTTTTTTTCTTATCTTCATTGTGAATTCATCTCCTTATGTTTTTAAATTTGTAGATCCTGCTTTGAAACAGTCCCATAAAATCAACAGGTAAAACTCCCCCAGTGCAACTCTATCTTCAAGCTAAGAAATCTGGCTTGATACTGGTGTACTGGGAGGCACAGCGGGAGCTGTGTGACGGAGAGGAGCGGGTCTGAGCCCCGTTGGTCTAATGAGGGCAGCAGTCAGCCCTGCTCCTGATCAAAGAGTGCAGTCTTCTCTCTTTGATCGTAGTCAGCGCAGGACTAGTTCCCAGGGCTGAGCCCTGAAACACAAAGAACCAGACTTGGCAATAGCAGGTAGGTGCTTAGAGATGGAGGCACGTAGGATTTATAGAAAACCTGAGCAGACTTAAGTGCCTAATCCTTAGTCTAGTTCACAAGCCATTTATGCATTGCTTGCTGGAAGCAACTTGTTGCTGAATGTCTGTTCTGCTGATTTTTTTTCGGGGGGGGAAGAGGAGTTGAGAGAAATTAAGCCCCTTTTTGATGTGAACCAAGAAACATTGCATGGCACATTGCTTCAGTGAGGACTGCAGCGTACGTGCTGCCACATGGTGAAGATTGCTGCAATGCAAGGTGGGAGATTCTCTGCACTTATAGGGCATTCTGGCACTTCATGAAGTTTCAAACTTGAACATCTCAGCCACTTCAGATTATTATTGTTTTAAAATGCACTGCAGCCAGCCTCCCATAATAGGAATCAAACTGAGTTCTGTTTTGGCCTCTTCATCTCTCTGAGCATGGCCAAATAAAGGTATCTTGACCCTCAGAAACAATGTGGTCCATTTGCCTTTCAACAAGACCAGTCTGGATGAATTCACGTCATTCCATGCAAACAAAATCATTTTGAGTCAAACTTGGATAAGAAAAGCACCGAGGAATCCATAACTGCAGGAAGTGTTTGTCCCATCAGGCCAAGATGTCCCGTGTTCTGTGACTAGTCTTCAAAGTCGTTTGCAATTAGCCACACCAGTGTTAGTTAGAATCACACTAGCAAATAATTTTAAGCATCTAGCACTAAGCCAAATATACTCCTTTAAGACAATCATGAAGAACCTTGTACAAGTTTGCCAAATATACCCCACAACTGGGGTTTCATCTTATGGATCCTTGTCTTTTTAACTGAATGTTCAGTGAAGGCAATGTGGTATTTTTTTTCTCTAAGCTTGTATTTGCACTATTTCTTATTCAGGCTCCAAAGTATCAGCCAGCGAGCATTTGAACCAAACCAAGTAAGCCAAAGAGGTCCCGAACAGGCAAGCTGTGGGAGTCGCTGTGAGCACCTGGTAGGGAGGGGAGCAGCAGGAGCATGATAGAGCATCTCCCCGGGTCTCGCAGAGAGTCGCTGCTGAACCAAACTATGCAATGTGACAATGAGATCTGCTTTTCCTCTACTTGCAGAGTCCAAGCCCGGCTCTTGCCCAGGTCTTTGCAGGGGACAGGTTAAGTACCTGCTGTGCTGGGGTGGGTCCCGAGCAGCTCCCTGCATGTGGAGACCCTGCCACTGCCCCACAGGGTGGGGACAGGTCTGTGATGAGCACCATTCATCTAACAGCACAGAGATTGCCCTAGTGTGACCCGTTCAGAAGTGTTTTGGGTGTCCCAGTGTGAGTGAGGGCTGCCCAAGAGTTAGCCTGGAGTTGGGGTGATTCAGCCACCATGGTTGGTTGGAGTCCTGAGCTCAGTCCTGCTGGAGCTGAGCTTTGAAATCTGAAAAGTGAAAAGCGGGGAACGTGGCTTCGAACAGAAAACACTGTGCCATTTGCTAGCACTTTGCTACCGAGACAGTTCTTAGGACAAGATAGATTTTTATACTGACTTATTTTAAAGCTACCCAAGCAGCTCCTTATTTTTATGTTAAGAAATGGTTAACAGAGTACAGAGAGTTTATTTTGTTAAATTTGTTTACAAAAAAGGGAAGTGTGTCTTAAACTTGGAATCCCAAGCAGTGTCAGAGTTTCCCTGTGGGAATCTAGCTTTAATCCAAATCTGAGCTTTTAAGGAGATCCCACAGCTTAAACCATGCTCTGCCAATTCCACCTGTTGCATACCTGGCCTTAAGTCTCAGAAATAACATTGATATCTCCTATAAACTGGTTTTAAATCACTTGCTCTGGATTTGACGTGGTGGTGTTGAATACCTGTTCTAGCCCCAAACTCTAAAATTTTCACAGTGGACATAAACTTATGGAGAGGTAGTATTGCTGTGAAGGAAGAGGAATCTCTTGCCACAAATAAATACTTTTGGATGTTGCTAATGAATGTTGTTTAATCTATTTAAGAAGAATGTAACCAATAAGTTTATATATAAATATATATTACATGTGCTGTTTCCATTTTACCATTTGATTAAGAATCCTTCAGTATACTTCCCTATTGTTGTTTTTGTTCACAAAGTAGATTCATTCCCTTTGTCTGTTAAAACTGTAATAAATCTGCCATTGGGCTGCTTATTGATTTTTTTTTTTTCCACTTGCTATTTTTTAATAAATATTTGGAACAGCAGCTTGGATTTTGTTGACTCCCGGAAAGCAGGTCGAATTGAAAAATATAATTGAGTTCAGGCACACCTCAGCTGCCCAGCTCAGACCTGGAAGACAATGACCCGGTACATCTGGGACATCTCCTTGGATTCCCGTGTTTTCCTTCCACCTGCCTGTGAGCCAGCTCCCTGACACACTGCAACCTTCCTCCTCAGGGATGAAACTTTCTCCATACTGCCGTGGGTCTCGTCTCTGTGTGTCCCTCCAAGGCTCTTTGCCTTTTTTGTGTCTGTCTGTCCATCAGGGGCTATGGAAGCAAAGACTGTGCCACATCCCTTTCCTTGCTCTGCCAACTGGGTTGCAGCTGGGAGGGAGAGCACAGCCAAGCTGTGAACGGGAGGGTGTGAGAGCCACGATGGTGACAGATCAGGGCATGAGGTGGCATTTGGGTTGTAGGGGAGGGTTGGAGGCACAGCGAGGGCAGCCACACACTTGTTTTCCATCAAGGAGCTTTGTGAGGATGAGGACTGCTGTTTTCCTTATTTTTTTCCCCACCTCTGTTTTGGAGCAGGTTTTGATGTATGCATGCAGTTCTTCAGACAATAGGTTCTGTCCACAAGTTGCAGCAATTATATTTCCATGCTGACTTGACTGGAGCTGGTTTTTGGGGAGTCTCTATGCCACTCCCGAAGTGGGGGTGATGGGATTATGGAGGGTGGTCCAGTTGTAACTGCAACTCAAGCTCTCTATTTGATTTGTTACGCAGACCAACTGCCTTGTTCCTGTTTCCTAACCAGACACGTGTAATCATGGTGTTAAGGTAGTAAAGGCTGAGATTATCCATTAAAACAAAAAATTGCTGAACAACCGTGGAGCAGGTATGTTGAACAAACAAGCACCGTTGATGCTATGACATCCCAGACCAGTACTGCTACTTTTTTTACTAATATTTTCCAACACGCTCTGAACTTCATCTGCTCCTTCTACAGTAAAGCCTGCGATGCTTGGTGATGCGACACGCTGAAAGCAGTGTTTATAATACTTGGAGATCCCAAAATGTCTGTCTGAGTAGAGCTGCTAGAAAACCCTTGCACAGACTCGTACCTGCTGTTTCCACCACTTGGAACTGAACGAATTGAACTGTCACAAGTGAGGCGGTGTTATTTATTTACTTACTTGCCAGAAAGTATAGTAGCTGGGAGATAAGATACAGCTATAAAAGACAAGAGGTGTGATAATTCACCACCAGGATAAAATCTCACTCATGGTGACTATTTAGAAATCAATATTTGTCCTAATGTATTTACTTCCAAGCTTATAATTTATAACATGAAGTCAGTCAGTAAAGAGCTGCTGCATATGTATTTAGAATTTTATTGGGAAAATGTAAATGACTGGGCCTAATGCAATATTTCTTACCATGAAAGCCCTGAGATAAGAAGTGCAGAATGTGCTTGCAAGAACTCTGTGATGGGATATGCAAATTTTTTCACTGCTGATAAGAACCATAAAATTTGTATCACTCATAAACTACGTTTGTGAATGGAAGCTCCATAATTTTGTTAACTGAATTTTCATTTTGTAAGGCTTGTTTGTAAGATCCATTATTCATGTGCTATAAGTAATGCACTGTACAGCAGAGATATAATTTACAGTATGAGATCAGTTTCCAGAGCAAACAAGGTGGGTCTGAACCATTAACTGAAAAATATTTCTGCATTTTCTCCCAAGCATGGTCTCCCAATAAGGTTTTTAACTCAAATAATAACACCTAAGAGGCCAGGGAAACTTCAATGTCTTTTAGATTAGTGGCAACGGCTGTGCAGCCATGGCTTGCTCAGATTACCTTTTAAATAAACTGTGCCATCAATGTATTTTATAAATCTGCCCAGTTGAAGCACGTAATTTATTTGGATGTAGAAAGTTTTGTAGGTAACACGTTTAATAAATTGTGATCTTTTCTTCTGCCTTGTGCTCCTCCTGTTAGCAAAACTTCGGAATTTCCCTGGAAGCAGGAGGTAAAATTGTTTCCTCAAGTGTAAGCAGGTTGCTTTGCCTCGGGGTAGGCTTCCAGTGGTTTTGATAAATGTGTGGGATAGAGGTACTAATGTGGCATCAAAACACAACCCATGTCCTGGGTGAAAAGTGACAGCTGTTTTGCAATTAGGAGAAGAAAAAAGGCATTGTAAAAAGCGCAACACAATTTGAAGGGAAGAAAAATGGAAAAAGACATTTCTGGTTGAAATGAGAGGGATTGTACCTACTCAAACTGGGACCTGGCCAGGGCAATAAAGTTAACGAACCTGTTAATGTAACCCGGGGATTTTTATGGTGGTGGGGCACGCAGCCAGTGTGGAGCCAGGTGTCTGGCTGTGGGAGCCCCTGCGGCACGAGCATGGGAAAGAGCAAAACCATTGGTAAAACTAAAGAAACCTGGAGAAAAACAGAGCGTACGTCTGAAAATATGAAATGCACAAATATATTGGTGGTTAAGATTCAATTTATGTAAGTTTTTGCCTTTTTTTTTTTTTTTTTGAAAACCAACATTTCCCTTTCTAGCACTTATGAAATATTGCAAAACACTGTCAGTCACCTTAACACTCATTTTTTTGTGGGTATTTGTCCTGCCATCATCGCAGCACCCCGGCACCCCACAACGCCGGCCTGGCACCGCTGGGGACAAGTAATTTCTTTCAAGTTTCTCCTGCTGGGAAATGGGTCAAAAAAAGCATTTCAGGAGGCCGGGGCACTGGCAGCACCACATCGGCTTGTCTGGGAGACCGGGTCCAGGCCACGCTCGTGCTGCCGTTGCCATCACAGGAGCCCCTCAGCACCTCAGTGGGATCACCTGAGGAGCCTCGAGGAGAGGGGTGCTCTGCCTGTAATTCACAGCCAGATCTTGAATAAAGTATTCCCCCTCTTTCCCCCCAGCTGTGATTTAGTTGTAAATACAACAAGCTGCTGTCAAATGCTCCCGACGGACTGTTTCGGTTTGGTTTGGAGGGCCCCAAGCTGCGGGGATGGTAGCTTGGGCACAGCTGGGCTGGTCAGGGGTGGGCTGGGGCTGATGGGCTGATGAGCTGCCCCTGGGCAGGGCAGTGTCACACCCAACCCCATGGCCTCAAATTGCCCTGGAGAGAGGTTTTTCCTTTCTTCCCTGGAAGAGTACGGCCTTTAGAAGAGGAAGGTGCTGTGCTGTGGCCAGCATATCTGACTTGACTGCTGGCGGAGCCCCTGAGAATCTGCAGGGCTTCGGCACTTGAAGATCATGTGAAACTGGGCCCATGTCCGCTTGCAATGGGGACCGGTGAGACCCAACCGTGAGAGACATCTTGCTGAGGTAGGAGGGGGCTGTTCTGCCCCAGGAGCTGGGGCTGCTGCAGCAGGGGAAGCTGGCTTTCTTGGTACAAAGCTCTTTTTGCTGGGAAGTCAAGACATGTTTTGGGAAGAAAAAAAAAAAACGGGGATTGTTCTGTTCTGGTAGCTTACGGCTTTCCCTGACCTGCTGGCGGCAATGTGGAAATTAGGAAAAGAATTAGTAAAAGCCCCTAAAAGGGGCTTTTCTCAGTGGCAAAACCTGTCCTTGGTGTTGACCTGCATTGGCAGGGGCCACCACACAGCCCACCTGGCCCTGCTGAGCTGCCGTGTTTGTGACTGTGCTAATGACACCGAGCCCCAATACACCCAGCTCAGCCTCAGATGTGTGAGAAACAGTAAATACTTAGGCAGTGAGCCAGGTTAAACCCAACTTGAGCCAGTTATAACTAAGCCACTCGTGAAAGTGGTGGTAGGGCCAGAAGCAAGCCTATATCTGCAAAGCTTGAAGGCAATTTCTTCCATGTGATGCTCTGTCTTGCTGTGTGTTAGACCAGAAATTAACTTCTTCCTTCCTTCTCCATTTCCACTTCTCTGTCTTTCAAGCAATGCTGAGGATTCGTATGTAGGAGCCCAGGTCAGCAGACTATTACCTGCAGGCCAACACTGGAAAGGAGGAATAGACAGTTGAAGGAAAAAGAGCTGTGCCCTGGCCTGAAGCCCCTTGGATTCCAGGATAGATTGTATTTATAGTGCTCTCCTCATTTTATAGAGACATATATAAAAATGCACAGCCTGGGTTTTCCTAAAGGAATCAATACCAATCAGAACTTACAAAGTATTGACTATACAAAAGTTCTGATTTTTCTCCTGAGTACTTCAGAGCAGATGGAAAAAGCAGCAGGTGCTGATAATGTTTTTCTGCCCTTGGGAAAACTCGTCACAGTTACCTGTTTATCTTGTTTATTTTGACATTTTACTGCCTGAAACTGTTCTGTAACATAAAAGCACACGCAGGGTGGTTAGAGGTGAAGTCTCACAGATTCACTTATACTTGAACAACTGAAAATCAATAAGCTACAAGCAACAAAGAAAAATGTCTTTTTTGTGCATGTGGATGAGGGCTGGTATTTTTATTATTAGTGAGGAAATATCAGGGAATGTAGGGGTTTGCACTTTGTGTATTAGTGACTGGAGAGCATAAAATGAGCTTTGCTTCAGCTGTCATGCAAGTGTATTTCCCTTGCTTTTTCAATAGGCAATGGAAACCTCAGTTTATTTTTGGCATGTTGTTAGGACTGTGCAGAAAAAGAATTGGAGGGTTGGTAGTACAGACACTGAAGGGTTCCCGTGCTCAGCATGTTTGAAACGTGAAGTTTGTAGAACATGAAAAGCAAGGCAAGTCCTGCTGTCTGGTCTGTGTAAGTCCAGCTCTGCAGCAGGAGTAGGCGCTGCTCTGTACCTTTGTGTGCCTGGCTCTGTAAGACATCAAAAACGAGGATGCTTCTCTCCTGCTGATCCCATCTGTAGGCTGGAAAGATTTGGGCAGGCTTTATTCCAAGAAGGGAATAAAGAGTTTGTTTGTAACTGTGGGTCCTTGGGCTGACTGTGTTGTTCCAGAGGTCAGACCTTTCCCCTGCTCTGTTCTCTGATGCTGAAATTCTAGAAAGAAAAGAATGGTTTTTACTGCTCCCATACTAAGAGGTGGCATCTTGCAAGTGCTTGTAGCTGGTTGCTTGCCTTGGAGCATCTTCATGGGTATTGCTGTTTGGGGAATTACTGTTACATACTACTGAGCTGGGTTGGAACAGTATAGTTGGTGATAATAGCTGGGATGGTGGTTGCACAATCTCTGTCTTCATGCTTTGTGGAGTGTGGTAATCAGGCTTTTGGGTAAGGAACCTCTGAAACTGTGCTGACATCTGGGGCTGCAGCATAGAGTACTTATTACAGACTAGGATGGAGGTGGGATTGCCTTTTTATAGCAGTTTCTCACGAGTCTCTTTAGTTCTGGATGTTTGTCTCTTTTTTTGATCATAACTCAGACTTCGTCACTGCACAGCCGCATCTGAAATTTACCTTTGAGCCTGTGTAGTAAAACAAATTGCAAACAACTGTCTGAATTCAGAGATTTCAGCTGGTTCAACAGAAATTCGTATTAGCCATTAAACCTCCTAGTTGCTAATTAAATGGACTGTTACGTGTAAACCCATCGATATTTTCCCTTTGCAGTCAGATAGAATTTCATGAAAGCACTTCAATAACTACAAAGGGATAGTAGCAGCTAGCGTTTTGGGATATTTTGGGTTTAGTGAATTGTATCACTCTTGTACTGATTAATAAATACATGAGTGATATGTCTAGTAGAACTTATTTTTTGTTTTGGCGGTGATACTAGGATGAAAAATAGCTCAGCAAAGAAGAGTAAATTACGGTTGAGCTCAGAGGTGGTGCTCGAATCTTTAAGTCCATAATTGCTGTAGTTATCCAGGTTTTTTACATATACTCATAATAACTTTGTATACAAGTCTATTTGTCAAACTTACTGCATATCAAACACTGATTTAAACTGCAGTTCCTTGTGGAAAGGCTCCCTTTTCCCAGCCTCTGCTCTCATAGCTTTTGAGTTAGTAGCTGGCATTGACTTTGGTTTTCTATGTTTTGTATTAGCTCGAAGAGTGGATGCTACCTACTGGTTGAAGCAGGGGGCTGAGTAGAGGTGACAAGTCAGGAGACCTTGCCTCTGTTCTTGCCTTTCTCACTTGGTTTGCAACCTTGAAATGAAGCAGCTGATGTTTTTTCCCTTTGGTACAGAGGTATAGTTAATTACACTGCAAAGCACTGAGGGTGGGACAATTAACATTTATTGAAGGGAACGGCACAATGATTAAGCCTTAATTTGCTATATGATTTCTTTCTTTCTCATTAACCCTGCTGAAGCAGGACCTTTGAAATGAGAATCAAAAGTGAACATCGTTCTTAGAAGTGTGGAAGACTAAGTCAGCTGCAACAAGGCTTTGCAGATGCCCCTGTGTTATATTTATTATTTTGCTCTGGGACAAAACCCAAGACTTGGGTACAANTGTGTGGGATACGGGAGGGGAAAAAAGCAAACCCAAATCCCATGTGGCAGAAAACCACTGACAACAAAGAAACAAAGCCAGCTGAGATTTGATCTGATCTAGCTTGTGACTCCTCCCTGAATGTGATCTATGAAAGGCAGGAATATGTGCAATTTGCTACTGATGCTTCATGTGTAGGCTGGATATGGGTTTGCTTGGGAGGATGATAACTTGTCAAAAGCCACTGTGACAACAGGAGGACATTATCATAGCAGGATGCTTGGATGTCAAATACTGTGGCCAGAAACATCCCCAAGTACCCAAATGGGGCTGTGATCTGCTCAGCCTTGAAAGGAGTAGGATCCTTCTGTCTGTAACAGAGCAAGTGTTGTGGGAACAGTCAAAAGTAGTGGAGCAAAGACAGGCCAGATCTGCATGTTGTGTTTAATTTGATTAAATGTGTAATTATCAGTAGCACATTAGACTCCAGTTGAGCTAATTCATAATTTCTCTCATGATATTTTTTGAGTTGTTTTAATACAGACATAGGACTGATTTTATTTTAGTTTATTTGTTGTTCATACTAATGTGTACTGCCTAATTCTGGTCTATGCAGGCATTGGGATATTTTAAGGGCCAGTTTTCTTGGTGAAAATGATTATCAGTAATGAAACATTATCAAATTTGTCTGCAATACTATTTGGCCATACTGAGTATTTCTCCCTCCAGAGCTTGGGTCATACATAAGTATTTGTGGATTAAACCCCTACTCTAAGTGTAGTAGGAAGAAAACTGAAGGACTGACCTTTTCTTTTTGTTTCCTAGAGGAGTCAAAGAGACTAATTTCACTGAAAGCTGTGTCTATGCTAGTGTAACACTAGTGTAGGAGGAGAACTGGGCCAAATTCAGTATGATTTTTTTTTTTATCAATTAGAAGTCAGGGCTGCAGGAGTCTTTATAAATTACATTAATGAAAACAAAATGGACGTGAAAAGTGATTTAATGATATAAGTATAAATAGACAAAGGAACAACTTGAGATTGCCTGCACACGAACTCCTGGAGCAAAACTAATGATAGCCATGATGTTTGGGGGGAAAAAGTAATATATTCAGCTGTCATGGGGCTAGGGATTTAGCTGGAGTTGGCATGTAGAAGCAGCAGCCCTTTTAAGGGCTGGCAATGCAGGAGTTGTAGTCTGTGTGACTGTGTGAGGCTGGAGGTCAGTGTATCTCACTATACTGATTCCTTCTGGTATTAAAAATTCATTTCTGTACTCTACAAAACTGCAGACTACACTATGTCTGAATTGAATATCCTTAAATCTAATGGATGACTCTATTTGCAGAGAGAAATTGGAGATACTGCATTTGTATGTATACCCACACATAGGCAATATTGTTGTTACTCCTGGAGTCTTTCGATTTAAAGAAATGTAGGAGGTTGTACATTCAGATACGTTCCTGTAGAAAGCACACATTTTAAGCTAGAGTGAAAGCCTGTCAAAAGTGAGGCATAATAACTTGTGCTCTACAAGAATATTTTATCATTTGTCACAATTAGTTGTACAATAGTATCCACTGCTTCAGTTTGTCAGCTAGACCAAGTCCCTGCTGCTTGTAATTCACTTGGGATGCATCCCAGTAGATGGGACAGGACACATTAGCGATAAATGTTTTGCAGACAAGTTCACAGCTACTGTGAAATTAAATATTCATTATATCACCTGCTGGGTTCCGTTATTCAGAAAGATATCTAGAGCATTTGTAACCATTCTTTCCTAAATGATTTAACTGCTTTAAGGACCATAGTCAGCTCTGTGAATTCTGCTTCATCCCTGTGCATGCTCTGTATTAGTGCCAGGTTCAGGCAAGCAGCTCATGCAGTGACTTCCCTGGCTCTATGCAATGTGCCTTAGATACCTGCTTCTCTCCATTGCCCTGTCTCTGGGGCATGGGTGATTTCAGTGCTCAAATACAGCCCTAAAAGGATATATTCCAATGGAGTTAGGCAAGAATCCTAAGAAACGTGGACCTGAGTTAAGAGAATGCCTCAGCACTGGGCTAGGCTGGGCATGGGGATATTCGAGCGCCTGCCTGGCTCCCACTGGACTGCCTTTGGCTCTAGTTGAGCTATCAGAATATTAGTGTTATGCCAGTAATGGATAATTAACATGATGATATCCCTTTCAGGAAAGGGAAATGCAACCATTTTTTCATTTGACTGACTTCTAATGTCAATCTGGTTAAATCAGCTATTAAATCAGGTGAAATGTGTTTGGTTAGTCCAGAGCTCTGCAGTCACTTATGCCAGAAGTGCCGTCACCCTGGCTTGGGACTGATGGCTTGGCCTGTGGGTTGCACTTTGGCCACTGAGTCCTTTGCAGCGCACAGCACTGCTTGGGAAAGTCTGTGGAACAGGCGCTGGTCGCCAGCCAAATCCTGATCACTGCTCATCCAATGTTTATTTTTAGGTCTTCTCAGGAAAAAATAGGCTTGGGAGTCTAGTGGTAGGAAACGGGGACTAAGGTGGAAAGGAGGAAAGACTGAAATGGGCCAGGATTACTGCTCCGGTCTTTCCTCGACTCTGCTTCTGTCCCATTGGCTGTATCTGACCAGTTCCAGGTTGAGGGGACACCTGGAGCATCAGTGACTGTGATCAGGTCGCTCACTGTCATGGGACTCCACCAAAGCTGGGTGCAAGAAAAGGTGAGAAATTCCAAGCAAGTATTTGCAGTGAGGAGGTGAAAAATTGCATGTATTGATTTCATTTTAGGGTCAATCAATATTAAAAATAAGATCCAAAAAGACCCTTTTAATTATAATGTTATTGAGACTTAACTTGGGCAAACTGCCATTACAGCAATTACTGTACTTTGGTGTTCTTAAGGCTGCCTATTAGACAGGGTTAAGAGGTAAAACCATTTGTTATTTCCTATACTATCCAAACAATATAATTTATATGTCCTGTAACATTCAGTAAGGCTACGCACCTCAAAAAGATCAGAAAAGCTCAATTATACATGTTCTATATTAACATCAATGTTTCATGGTGAAGTAGAAGTGTTTATGTGAGCCTGGTGAGATTTTTAAGCCTCCTTTATTTTATATTGACTTAGGGAAAGAATTTCACTCTGGAAACAGACCTGTAGACTTATAGCAAGGACTTGATTCATGTGAAGTTGTTCTGCACAGTTAGAGATTTAAAACAAAATGATGGGGCCATACTGTGCTTGATCCTCATCATGGTGAAGATTTTTCTTATAAATATGACATGGGACTTGAAGCTCTTGAGACATGATGGGAAGTCTTGCTGTTAACTTAGCATGAAGCTGGAGCAGATCCCATGCTGGGTGATGTTCAACTCAGTACCTCGGTACTAATAATGTAGGTACCCAGGGGAGAACTGAAATCCAGGTCACATAGCCCAGCTGTGTTATTCAGAGGCATTGCCTTGTTAATCTTTGGGGTCTAATCTTGGAGGGTTGCATGATCTGACAGATGAGGTAGAGGTGGTTGCTCTGGCCACATGCAAAAGATGCTTAGTGGTCTCCATCTTGGCTCTACTGTGTTCAAACGTATAAGCCTATATTTGAATTGGAGTAGTTTATTGTAGCTCTGGGGATTTAAATCCCTGGAGTAGCCTGAAATGTTCCTTTGGTGAACACTGTAATCAAATCTAAATAAATGGAAAGAGCATTTCAGAAAAGGCAGGAGGTGTAAAACCTGGTGGTTTCTACAAGAGCAAGGTCCTTTGAGGCAGGCAGAGACCTTTCACTAAGGAATTGTGGTGGTTTAGCCCTGCAATGTCACCAAGTGTGGCTTTCCTCTGGCATGCTCTGGTCCTAACTCAGTGGGATGTTGAGGGGAGGGGTGATGGCAGAAGAGGAAGACGCACTAAAACACTTTCTCTCCCACTGAAACCCTCCAGCCTCTCTGTTAACCCAAATATTTCCATTTTCTGTCAGTTCTTTCTTGTTTGCACTCTTCTCCTGTTGCACTGAGGAAAAAAAAATAAATTGCTTTTTAGCTAATCTGATTCTGATCAGGTCACAGCTATTCAAAAACCAAAACTCAAACAAAGCAAATCCCCTTTCTGAAATCTCCTCTTCATGGCATGGTTCAGCTTTGATTTTGGTGATTTATTAGGGCAGCAGTGTTCACACTGCTGTAATCAAAGGCCAGTTGGTACTTCAACAGAAACTTTGATTCCCAAGAGCCTCGTAATTTACCTGTAAAACAAGTGAATATCTGTTGTCCTGTTAAACTGAGTAATTGTCTTAATATTGATGCCTTCTCCTCCCTCTTCCTCTCCCTTCCCCCCCAAGCTCTCCCCCAACACTCCTTCTAAAGTTTATGCATACTGCAAGCAAGCAAACAGTTCATGTTGGCTCAATGAACGTACAAGGGGCCACTTTGGTCATGGAGGATCCTGTTTGTATCCCCACTGCTCATAGTTGGAGCCAGCTATGTCACACAAACTATCATAAGCAGAAAAAACTCTACCTTAAAACCAAAAAAAGATGTTGTTCCCTTTCTACCTCCTAGAAGACTGTTCTAATGCCTTTCTGGGTTTCCAGTCAAAATGGAAACTTGCCTGTATATGTCGATGTTTTTATTGCACTGTTCTGCACCTTGGGTAGCTTTTTCCCATCTTCAATGTGTTTATCTCACTGTTGTACTTCAATAAAGTTGCTATACCTAAACAAATAACAATCCAACAAACAACAATCCAGCCCCAACTGCAACCTTGAATGTTGTTTTAGGACTGAAGACGGCTCATATCTTTTGGGTCTTTTTATGCTGTAGGAGCTGAGAGGCTCTAGAGTGTTGGTGAAGACCTGTGCAGAACCTCCAAGTGTGCTTTGACAGTGACTCTTCCCTTCTTGCTCCTCAATGCTCTGCATCGTTCCTGCTTCTAGTAATGCTCTCCAGTGTCACAGCTGGCACGAAATGTCAAACAAAATAATTGGCACTTACATGTGGGTTTCCCTTGGCTGCCCACTTTGTAAGTTTGGTCAAGTTAGATGCTTCAAAAAAAAAGAAAAAGCTGATGTCAGCTTGCTTTAGAATCAATTGAAATATCTCGTAAGTCTAACTTTTAAAAAATGATACTTATATTTTTATTAGTGTCCTTGGAGGTATATCTGTGTGTAATACTGACTGACAACAGTGGGCGTTATGAACCAAATATGCTCTCAAGAATCTGTACTTTTGTATGTTTTCCATTTGTTAGCTGCTGCTGCTAATGCTTTCTTTACATGTTTATCCTGAGTCACTACATTCTGTTATTTGAAAGAGGGATTGATTCTTGCTGTGCTCTTGCAACAATGCCCAGTATTGTTAGGCTTGAACTTAGCTGCAAGTCTTGGGCTCTGTTCCGTTGCTAGTATTAACTGATGTCAGTTTTCATTTTGTGAATTGCTGACTGTTTGGATGTGTTTGTGTATATACAAATGTACAGAATGCCTGTCTAAAGCATCATGTCACTGGTGTCTGTGGGAAGCACTGGGATCTCCTGTGAAGCATCTTAATTAGTTTTGCCTTTCATGTTGACATCCTAAATTCTAGGCTTGAGTTATGTATTAGACTTTTTTCCCCTTGTTGTCAAAACAGAATAACTTCTTCAGAGCAGAACATAATGCAAATGCTAATTAAAACTGACAAGTCAAATTGATGTCACCTATTTCAATTGGAAGGAAAAAACCGACTAAGAAAAACCCATTTTGCCCTTGTTGAAGTTGACTGAAACTTGATTACTGAAATTTATGGGCACAGGGTGGAGACCTCCGTTCTGCTCTTGCTGTTTCTTGAGGCAGGAGGCGGCTGTCCTATGACCTTAGAGAGCAGAGCTGTTGCCGGTGGGGGAAGGACAGAAATCCCACCCTCCTACCTTGCTTTCAAAGCTGCTGTGCTGTGCTTGGCAAGAGATGGCTTGGAGGGGCTGCTGTCTTTGGCCAGATGTGATCCCACAGGCTGCTCTCTACATATTGCCCATGTAAGCATTAGAGTGGTAATCACCAGCTCTGTCTCTCCAAAGTGCTCTAGGGATTGCTCAGAAAGAGGTCCTTGCTTTGAGCCTCACAGTATGTAACCGACATGAGCATTGCCCATGCCAGTACAGGCAGACTGCTGAAACCAGCCTCTTTCAGTTGCTGCTTGGCAGGGGAATAAAACAGGCGCTGCCCACAGAATACTGGCTGTTGTCATAGCTGACAGGAGCGTGGGAGCCCTCTTTGTGTAGCAAGGAGTTTGGGTGGCTCATAATTAACTTCTTTCCCTCCCTCTCCAAGAGGCAGAAGGTGGTGCAGACACCTAATTATCATAAAAATCTAAGGAGTTTTTCAGTTTGGATCAGGTTTTCTTCCACCACAGAGCACCGCATCATTTCCAGTGCATCCTGGTATTGCGCTGATGGTGTACTCCTGCAGAATAGCCCAACAAGAAGTTAAGTGCCTACACTTATTTGATGAGGTGCATTTACTTGATGGTGAGGCATGTAGATGACAAGAAGAAAAATATTTCCTATGTGGATAGACTTCTTCTGTTCAGTGTAACCCTAGCATGCATGTACCTTTATAAAGATGAGGATATATTAAATTTATTCTGTGTCTTAAAAAAACATTTGTGGTATGATTATTAATGCCTTGTATTCCTTTACAGTCTGTATTCACTGCTAATGATAGCTACTATTTATACATTTCTTTTTTTCCATGTCTTGAGAAGACTTCCACTGGTCTCCAAAAGCTGGGTTCTTTCTCATGGCCATCACTCTTTAAGCCACCCTTGGATCCATCACTGTGTCGGCTTCAGTGCCCAGTAAGTTCCTGAGTGCTGGAATAGTCTCTGGGTCAGTGGTTTTTTTTTTTTCTTATTCTACTCCCAGCCCTGTGTGCTTGGGAAGTAAAGGCTGCTAGAAAGCAAACCATTGCCTTTTGCTTCATCCAAATCAAACTCTGTTGACTTATTGGCATGATGGAGTATTACTCAGGAAAAGTTCATTGCTCTTCTTTGACTTTTAATTTTTTTTTATTGCTTTAAAAAAAATAAAATAAAAACCCCTTCTTTCTTCCTGAATCCTTGAAGCTTATTGTGGTGGCTGAAATGAGTTGGCTCTCTGTAGCTTGAGAATGAACTTCAGACAAATGTCTGAGTAACAATTTTAACAGAATTCATACTCATGGGCTAAAAGTAAAGCACTTGCAAGCAAGCCTTTCTGAGCACAAAACACTTGACAGAATCTCCATGACACTCCAGGGGAGCAGGTTGATATAATCCATTCTGATGGATGAGACTCAGAGGGCATTACTATGGCAATCTGCTGTAGGAAAATAATGGATCCCATTTCTTTTTTGATGTCTGAGCTTCTGTCATTTGAACAGAATGAGGAAAAAAAGGCCAGATGCAGGGCTGGGATGGTGCCAGTTGCAGTTCCTGAAGTTTAGGTCTGGAACAGTGAAATGTGCTGCAATGAGGAGTGTTGAAAATTGGATGTCTTGAAAGGCAAAGTGGTGGTCAGGAAGCTCACTAAAGTGAGACTGTGGGAGGCATCAGGGGACACTCTGATCTTCTCTCTGTGGAAGTCTACTCCCTGCTCTGGAGTTGCAGGAGAAGCCCTCTGCCTGGGACATGAGGCCTGTGTAGTTGTGTAGCTGGTGCCATAGCTGCTACCCAGAGCAGATCTAGGCTGTGCCGGTGAGCTGCTGCTGTTAGATCCACCTAAGCTACCTATTCGGGACGCTATCAGGGCTGTGAAAAAACAGAACTGAAGTATCTGAAGCCAGCCAGGGTGAATCCACATCTTGCCTCTTGAGATGCAGCAATGAAATTCAGAAAGACGTGGGCAGGTGCTTAATAACACATCCCTTAGAGCATAACCATGATGCTACAACTGAGCCTCATGGGGTAAGATGTTTTGATAAGAGACACTGGGGAGCAGGAGGAAGAGCAAATGGCTCTGAGCTCTTGAACATACATTAGCAGATTGATGACTCTGTAAGGACCTTCCCTATGGTCTATACTCATACCAGACAAACTGCTCCAGAAGCAGTAGGAGTTTAGACTGTTGAGTAAAGAGCTGAGGAGAAAAAGAATCCTGCTAAAAATCTGTGACTTGGGCTTTAAATGAAGCTGGCTGTGACGTGGACCCATTTCCAGGGAATCAGAGTAGTACAAAATATGTACTGGACTTTGTGCTGCTGATCACCAAGGGATTGGTGATATCAAACTGTAATCATTGGTAAAGACCTGAGCCTTATTTAGTAGAAAATATTTTCCTGGTGACAGTGCAGTCTTCCTGCTTTAAATCTGTGAAAGAGGGGAGCACAATGTTGAGGGAGTTATCTGGACACTTCCAACTTTCTATCCATATTTTCCCAGTCTCAGCAATGGGAAATGAAAGCTTTTCAGTCTTTGGCAGTAGTTAAGAGTGTGATGTGAGCTTGCACCACTATAAAAGCAATTAATATCACATTAAAACCAACTGGTGAGAAACCTGCTTTGAGCAAGAGTGAAATCTCAAGTGAAAGTTATCATGACAAAAACTCTTTTATCGGTATGATCTGGGTTGGAGCTGGGGTAAGGGACACAGCAGGAACTGACTTCTCACACGTGACATAAGGTTGAGATCCATCTGGCCTGAACAAGCAAATGATGGATGGAACTGTTGGCAAGGACAGTCGGTGGGGTTGATGGAGGGAGATGCTGCTGTGTCAGAGGCAGAGCAGGCTGCTGCAGGGTCTGGCCAGTTTTCCCACAGGCTGCTTGTCCCTGCTGACTGCCTCCAGCCCAACTGTGACCTGTGGGGAGCTGAAAACTTCCACACCAAGCCAAGGCGCCTGGATGCTTTTTAGCCTCCTGAATGCTGAAGCTAATGTCTGGGCTTGGTGGGACCACCATTTTATCCTGAGACAAGTTTTTTTCCACTCTTTTACCCCCTCACGGTAGTGCAATCCAGTTGATGAGACAACCTAGGATGCACACAGATCTGTCTGAGGCTGCATTTGCTGACTGCTTTATTCTGAGTGAGTACTGGCAAGTGTCCCGCGGGCTGTAACATGGCCGGCTAACAGCATGCTCAATGTGTATCTCAGCTTGCTAGTTTAAGCAGCCTCAGTAAAAGTAACTGGAAGATGCTGCTAAGACATACAGGAGAAACTGTTCCTTTTTCCATGGAGTTGCAGAAAAGAGCATTATTCCTTGGCTCGATTTCCTAATCTATGGAGTTCTAAATTATTGTCATTCCTGAAAACTACATACAATAAATTCCTGAAGATCTACTTTCTGCTGAGAGGACGTCAGCCCACCTACTATCAGCTTCCTTTTTTTGCAAATGAAGTACTAGCACCTTGGTTAGGACCTTAGCTCATGCCTGGGTAAAGCAGGGAATCCGTCTAACAGATGCAGAAAATATCTGTTCTAACATCTGTCCAGCATTACCTGCCAGTCACAAAAAGCAGATGGAAATCACATAGCTTATTGAACTGCATTGAGTAAAGTGCAATTAAATTGCCAAAACACATGCCCAGTTTTGCACTTCATGCAGCTTTCAAGGTTAGTATTTCTGCTGGTGCTGCATTTGATTACTAAAGGTAGTGAAGCAAAGACTGACAGATTATTAAAACAGAAAATGTTGCAGGTTTAGATAATTTGCAAGTAATACTTGAGATCTGAGACTACTGAAATGCTGCTGTTTTATCAACAGCTTTGCACATGTAACCCTGCTAGTAACCAAGATCCCAAACATTTTGTATTTTGATGTTGTCTAGAGCTGTGGGTGTGTAGTTATCATGTGGGTTGGATGCTATTATTTTCTACAGTTTAATTACAAATTTTCTGATTCTCTCTTAACACTAGCTACTGCTTTTCTTGCTCTCCAGTGTTTTTCCTGGCAGATACCTCAAGCTGTGATTCTGTAACAGCTCAAATCACGTTGAAAGTAGACTGTTGTTAATATTTACACCAGGGTAAGACTTTTTGAAGGCAGATATTGAAAGCTCAAAACTACAAGGCACAAGCAGAGATGAGCAGTATTTGAACCTAAAATCTGGTATCAGTTTAGTGCTGATAATGTTTCTCAAATGTCAAATGGAGAGTCCCTGAGGATAGTTTTTCTTTTGCTTTAGATGAAGGAAGGGACAGAATTGTCTGGAAATGGAGAGCTTAAACCTTTAAAGCTGGTTCATACATAGGTTTTTGAAGTAGAAGCATTTAAGATAGTGGGGTTTGGGTTTTTTTTGCTTCTCTCTACAAGTGCTACACAGGTGAAATCCCACTTTGCTATGTCAGACTGAGAAAGCTGCTTTAGCAACTGGTATTGGCAGCTGCTGAGGCCCTTAGTATTATTGCAGAAGCTGTTGTAGTCTAAGAAACAGCACTTCTCTCCTGCGCTCTTGAGCACCCGGGTGCTCCTTCCACGTGGTCCTCCAGCCAGTCGAGCAATCCTGACAGCTTGACCTTGGTTTGGTTTTTAAAGAGTTCTGGATCAAGATCAAGGGTGGGTTTTGTTTTGCCCTCTGAATGCCTGGATTACGTCAATAGCTTGGATTTACTTGAAAACTTAGGAAGGAAATGGAGCACTAGCAAGAGGGAAGGCAGTTGAAAAATAAAGATACAGCTGAGGGTCACAGCGATGTAGAGATAGGCAACATAATATTTTTGAGAAATTAATGCTAGAAAGCTGTGTCAAAATGAAAGCTACATTGACCCATCCTACTTAACCCCTGACTTCCTCAGTGAAGGACACTTAGTGTTCGCTTGAGTGCTTTACAGCTAGTTCATGCATATTTGGTTTAGAAGTGGTGGTTTAAAGACTGCCTTCTGCTCAAGTTGGGTTCAGCAGGGAAGGATCATACCCTAGTGATTAAAAAATGAGGTTGGTGTAAATCAACAGTGACACAATGTGTTGTTCTGTTATTTTTATTTTTTTCCCTTTGTTCTTCTACAAGGAATTTAATCATCAGTAAGTGGCTTGGTTTTTCTTGTGGAAATCTTCAACGCAGACATTTATTTCTGTTGTGGTGGAAATAAATGTTACTTTAGCCAGCTCTGCATCTAGATGTCACAAACATGCAATACCTTTGTCCACTGCCTGGAATGTTGCAGGATCTCTTTCTGTGGAGTACACATGATCTGTGTGGTAGAGAGAGCACATATAAATTAAACAACTTTTATATAGCAGTATCAGGTGCAGAATTTGTAACGTGAATGCCTTGTAGGGTACATCTGTTGCATGTTTATACCCAGGCACTACATTATATATGGGCTTGAATTAGTTTATCTGAAGAAAGTAGTGTAAAAACTCTCCTCTTTCCTCTGGGACCGTGAAGCAGGAGGCTGAACAACTTGCACAAGGTCACCCATAAACTGTTGAGGGTTCTGACCTGACCCTACCGTGGCATTGCGCATTGGTTGCCTTAGCTAGTTAAGCCTGGCTTGGGAAATCTGCACAAAGCTTTTTCTCCAAATATTTCTGAACAAGGTGTGGGCTTCTTGGCTTGAGATGTCCCTGAGCATGTTTTGGTGCAGTTGGGAGCACGACTTGGTCCATGACTGAGGGTTTTTTTTTTTTTCTCCCTTTCTTCCCTTCAGTAACAGCTATGCTTTTGATTTGCAAGGTTTAATCCTCAGGGAAGCCTTGAGGAGATCCTTTTCTGAGTGCTCTAAGGCTGGCAAATGCCTTTGCTCCCAGGTGTGGACCTGGCTTCGTGGCGGTGGAGGGAGCCAGCTGAGAGAGCAGAGAAAGGTAGCTACTGGCTGTGTACATGGAAGGAGGGGCAGGCATTGTGCTGTTTTTCTCCTGAGCAACTTCTCTGTGGAGTTTGCCCCAATCTCAGCCCAAAATAGCCAGAAATAAGCATAGGAGCAGAGATGGACCCCTACTGAAGGCTGTTAACACCTCAGGGTAACGAATGGCACTTGTATGGCTGTGCCTGTTGTTGGCCAACAGCAATTCCTGCCTGGATCTTGGATAAAGATCCTGGTGCTGTTTTCAAGACCTGGAATTTGAACCCTCGCCTTGCTCACAGGAAAACTCAGCCGTGGGAATGAAGAAAAACATGTGGATGGAAGATTGTAAAGGAAATCCTCTGGGCCTGACATTTCAGGAATGTATAATTGTTGTTTTCCGAGAGGTATGGGCTGTCTTGTTTTGAGACTGATTAAATAAAAGATCCTTGTGTTCTACTGAAATGCAGTTAAGGGTCAGGCTTGGTAGGAATTGGTTGGCTGGGTTAAAGATGCTATCATCTTGTTTTAATCGTGGTTCAAAATTTTGGACAAACTTCCTGCAAGTTAATTCTTTGTAACTTCTCCACCACAAGGGGTTGGAAGCTCAGAGTGTGGGCTGGTCTCTTGGTCCTTTCCTTAAAAATTATTGAAGAAATACAAACAAAACTTATTCAATTTTCACCTATTTGGCTGTACTGGTTCTTTCCTTGAGCTCAACCAGAGGCCAGCAGTGATGGAGATCAGTGGTGATCAATCTAATTTAATAGTTGGTACATCTCTGGTGAATGCAAATGGACTGCAGTTAATCTAGTTTTCAACCATGCTTGTGTTAACATTTCACACATGGAAGTTAAAATTTGCTTTATATTCCTCTTACCAGATGGCTCTACAGCTGAAAGTATCAGAATGGGAGGAAGGAGATCTGGCATTAGCTTGTAGCTTTGCTACATCTTCTCTATCTTATCCTGGCATGGTTCTGTGAGGAAGTCTCTCCATCACAGTGACTTTTCATGTTTCTTCTGAAGTAAGAGGAGAACATGCAGTTACACAGCTCAGCTTGTGTGGAGTAACTCGTTTCTGTTTGGACCAAAGCAAAACACAGAGCTGATGTAGTGTAACCACAAAGCAGTTGTGAAGGCTGTACAGGTGAGGAAATGTTGATGTGTACCACTAGTAAGAGTGGACATATGAAGATTTTCTTGCTTTTCTTTCCTCTTTGGTCTTCTTTACTTTCTTTATTTCTAAGTGCAATCAACCAGAAATGAGGTATTGAAAGGATGTTTCACTTAGATTATTTTTTTCCCCACCCTTTCATGTGCAAGTCCCTGGAATTGGCTCTGAGCACTGCAGGTGACAGATTGAGTCTCTAGAATGTATGAACTACACTTATAAAAAATCATCTTCCCTGAGGAAATAAGGCTAATTCAGATTCTTTGAGTTTTAATGCACAGGCCCAGGTGTATTCATTATGTTTTAAAAACCCTTTTAATCTTCAGAAGGCAGTGTGTTCAGTAATTGCTGTCTGATGCAAAAATATTCCTACTTCTCCCTCATTAGAGTTTACATTTCCCATTTGCAAAAACTCAGGGCTGTAAACCCAGCTCTCACTTGACCGTGTTATTTGTGGAATACATAGAAGGGCAGAGAGGGGAGAAGAGT
The DNA here is from genome assembly GCA_013399435.1 of Arenaria interpres. Lineage (NCBI taxonomy): Eukaryota > Metazoa > Chordata > Aves > Charadriiformes > Scolopacidae > Arenaria > Arenaria interpres. The sequence goes on along the minus strand of VXAK01009589.1, from coordinate 830,432 downwards.
GGCCTGGGGCAGGCCCTTGCCTTGGTGGGCACACAGAGGTGTGAGGTGGAGTGTGGTGCCCAGGACAATGCAATGGCACCTGGAGGGTGCAGGTGGGCTCAGAGAATGGCAAAATTGGGGAAAAGCAGCAAAATGACTGCAATCAGCGGAAATCAGGCAAGATAGTGGGAGGCTGCCCAGGCACCTCCTGTACATATTTGGTGGTTTTGGGGTTGGAAGTCCTTTCCCCTTGTAGATGCTGGGATGCTTCGTTAGTGAATTAGCTCACTGCAGGGAGGGCTGAATCCTGGAGTCCTCCACCAAGGTCGGCTCTAAAGCCAGCTCTTCCTGAGGCCTTGCAAAACTTCATCTTTGTTTCTGGCTTTCCAAAACCGCCAGATGGGGGTGAGAACCATGTGAGGCTGTTCCCCTTGTTTAGCCAGCCCCTGTGAAGGCCCTGGATGAGTAAATTGGTCCCATGCATTTATAAAGGTGTTGAAATGACGTGGGGCTTTTCTCCATCTGGACTGCAGCGCTTGCCTGCCTGCATAAACATACTGTGAGAAGAATAACCTCCTTTTAATGTTGAAACCAGAACTTTATTGGAATAAAAAATTGTTATGAAAGTTGCTCTTCTTCACTGCAGCTTTGCTCATTCCTCTGCTGCGTGACTGAAGAGGTGAGTCATGGGAGCTTCCCATGTATCTTAGGCAGGAAAGCCTATGCGATGACATCTGATTATTTTTTTAAAAACTTTTTTCTCCTGCTGGTTTTCAGCAGGCAAAATGAAGGGTTTGTTTTGACGTGGGGAAGATGTGTCAGGCACAGGCAGGGGGGCTTGTTTGCCCTCTAACATTTCTCACTGCATAGTAAATGCTGTCTTTTCCTGGAAGATGGTTCAAACCATCTGGGTTTTTTTGTGAGAATCACTCGAGCTACATAGAAGAATTGCCTTGAGCAGTTTCCATTTGGAAGGAAGCTCGATCAGGCAGTAGAAACATGGGTTTCTGAACTTTGCAGTGTAATTATATTCAGGACCAGCTGTGGTTAGTCCAGTAGCAGTGCGTGAACCTTGGTGTTAGAAGTCAGCTGAAACCCCTGTTTTGTCATACAACAAAGTGTGTAAACAATGAGAAAGAGCAAAGGATTTCATCTTGCTTTTTCCTTTTCAGAGATGACTGCTTGCATAAAAAAACCCAAAATAACAACAACAACAACAAACCTACAAAAATAAACAAAAACCCCAACAACTATTGATGCCAGAGTATTGTGTAATCTTCAGTTATCCTAGTCCGTTTGTATTCTTTTTGCTAATTTATGGTAGACCTGGTGGGTAGACTCTTGGTGTAAAGCAGGCCCGGTTTGCTTTAGCTTACACAGACGAAGTTGCGACAAGCCTCTGTTCAAGGCCTTCCAGCCCCATCTTTCAAGGCAGTAGCTTTCCAGTATCAGGGCAGGACAGAGGCTGCAGAGTGGGACGTGCTTGAGGAGGAGCTGGCACAAGTTCCCTGTGCGGAGGCGTGGGAGACCGGCCTTGCCTGCCCATCCTTTCTGGCTTGCAACGCGTTGTGTTTGTAGGAAAGCATCCGCTTTTCCTCCGGGCTCTGATGAGCTCTGGTGGAGGATGGCTGTGCTTCCAGCCAAGGCTGTGGTGCTCATCCAAAAGCATCCCCTTGGGAATTCTGGGTGAAGACCTTGGTAGAGTCTACCCTCCGTTTCTGAGAGATTCTATTATCTTTCTCAAAGTAACAGTTAAAACAGTTGGTAATGTCACTGTGTCTGCGTGTAGATTTTCCTCAAGCCGCCCAAGATGACAATTTGTTTTAGACCATTTTGTACATAATAGCTAGTTCTTAACATTCACCTTATGTAATCCATGACTTAGGAAGAAATACATAATACAGCAATTATTCTGCCATTCTGGGGGTTCAGAGCCATGTAATGAAAAAGCTGAGAATCATGCAACCATACATTCTGTTAATCCACAACCAGTATTATTTTAAATATTTAAAAATAAAAATCTAGCATATTATTCATATTAACTGTATCCTATATGTCATGCTTTGGCGCTCCTGCTTCTTTTTTCTCAGCAGCAAGTCATTACATTTTATTGTTTAGGATAGCAGGGAATAATAAAATACCACATCTTTTTTCATAAATGACTAAATTGTGTCATAAGAGTATCAGCAGTGACTTGTTTTATGGCTAAGCTTACTGAAAGTTGCTGTTTCAAACAGTGGCATGAATTACAGAAGCGCAAGAACAAAGTGCACTGAAGATGGAAAACAATCATGACATGTAAAGTGTTCCTTGGAGTTAGTTTATTGACATTGTGTTGTCTGTCAATGAAATAAAAGTTAGATGTCTAAATAAAGGCATGCAAGTGATCATGAAATTTTAATCTTCTGTATTGATACTCATTTGTTGTACAGCTGGAAGGGTCTGGAAAGTTTAACAAAGATAGTTTATAATGATGAACTTTAAAGTCTCAGCCTTTGCTGAGATTTCTCTTGTGAAAGTAGCTGAATGAGAATTGACCACCTGAAATACATTTTCCACCTGAAAACTCGCTTGTATGTAACATTTAGGGGGCTCTCTGTGCCGAGATTTCTTCCAGGCTTTTGTTTCGGCATGTAAACTTGTTGAATGGATGATTCATGGAAATGGTGTCAATAACTCCAGCGTGAACATCCTTCCCTTTAAATATCTTTCCCATTCAGTGCCCAGTGCCCCAGGCAAGGGTTGTCTCTCTGGCTGGGATGTGTGCTCTCAGGGGTTTCTCCCATGGTTGTAGTAAAAAGTAGGCTTGGATCTGAGCTTGACCGCAATTTCTTCTTGTGGATTTAGGATCTCCAGCCTTCAATAGAGACCTGAAATCCCTCTGGTAGGGATTTTTCCATGACATGGTACTAGCATGTGCTTCTGGATGGGCACTGTACCCAGCACTGTCATCTGCTCTCCTCAGTGAGTGTGAACTCTTCAGGTTAATAGCAAATGTTTTGCATGAACTCAGCTATTTTCCGATGTGTATCTCCCCGGGGTTTGCAAATTACCTTTCTCTGATGGATTCCAACATGTTGTACCACATCTAGGCTGACATTTTGATTATGTATTATTCACATTGTTGAAGAAATTAACATTTGAAGCAGTTGAAGCTTTTCAGGATATTTTTCCCCAAATAACAATTTTGTCTTTTGAGTACCAGCCAGATTCTCCATATGGCTAAAATGTACTAGAACAGAAAGACAATTAGCATGGCTTAATAAACTTCATGCATGGTTTGCTACTGCAATATCAGAAAGAAAACAAATATAGTCACCAGTTCTCCTTGGAATAACTCTGTTAAATTACTGTTGTTTGAAATGAGCTTTTTTATGGCTTACGGCTGATATAATTTGCATTGTGATAGGTAAAGCACCCTTCCGTATGTTTAATGCCTTTGGATTTGACACAGGCCTGTTTGGGTCTGGCATAAATCTTCTCCCCTGGTGAGAGGGGAAAGACAGTAAATTGAATTTTGGTATGAAGCAGAAAGCAATGGATCTGGGGGATATTGAGGGTCTATTCCAGACTGTACCGCGCAGCACAAGTTCTGCTGATGGCTTTTTAACCTGCTTTTTCAGTCTTTGTCTATTTGCATTTTTTGGTTAAATGCCATGTTTTGAGAGCTAGACTTAGCTGGCCACGCAGACCACCTTTCACAGTGTATTTCACCAAATCATGCAGTGTCCATAGGTACATTTGTGCTGAGGCATTTGATCTGTCAGCAGAGGATACTGCTGAACAAGCTGCTAATTGCTTCTTGTTTAGCATCTAAGTTTGGTACGTGTAGCAGCGGGGCAGGGACAGGGGAGCAATCCCAATGTGCCTGAATTCTGTGACTTAAATGAGCTTTGCATGGTGAAGTCTGACACTTAAACACTCATGAAAGCCTGTGTTTTGTTTTTGTGCATGCGTGGTTTAGAGATGGACACCTGTAAGGGCATGTGACTTGCAGGGCTCAAGGTATTATGCAGTATCATGGCCATGAAGGTCCTGTGAGAGCCAGTGATAAACTATGCTCTTGGGACACCAGTGACTCCACGGGCTTGGCCTGTGTTCAGCATTCATGACAGTGTTCAGACCGCCCTCTGATAGGAAAACCCGCTCTGCACACTACAGTTGGCTTCTTGGGTGATGTTGAGTGTGGGATTACACCGAAGGAGCTTCTAGTGCTGAGTCCCGCCACAGAGCTGCTTGTGCCGGATCCAGCGCTTCCAAACCACTGTTTAGCATTTGGCACTAAAGGAAGCTGAGTCTGGGCTTGTTTCCCCTCAAAGAGTGGCAAATTGGTCAGTTCCTGAGCTGTCACACTAAGCCCAGCCAAAAGTGGGACAATAATGTCCAGAAACTCTTGTTTGAAATCCCCCAGTCCGAGGGAGGTTATAACATTGCCTTGTTTAACATGTCTCTGTTGCACTGTACAGATGTCTCCTTGTTACTGATGTTGCAAGTTTTCATGAATGAGAGGGCCTACGAAAAATATTTTTAATGGGGCACTGGTTTGGAAGCAGTTGATGTTTTAATTAACTTTTAAAGGGTTATGGTTGGAATGGTTTGCACAGCTATTTCATAATCTGATCTGAATTTCTCTGGATTCAGAGCACATCTACCCTAATGCCTTCAGAGCACTTGAGTGAGTTCAGATTACTGATGTGCATAGGATGAACATTTCTATTACCCCATCATCATTATCATCACCATTTTACTCCGTGCTACTGGAGTGACAGAGTGGCTATAATTAGTATTGATTGTGCAAGACAGCAGGAGTAATCGGGAAGGTGTTACATGGGAGGGCAGGCTGTGAATTCCCTGCTCAAGCCTCTTACGCTGTTGCTGCTGACAGTCTGTGGCTGCAGTTCTAGTTGTGTTTATTATGATGTTTTTTTAAAAACAAGCCGGGGGTAAATGCTGCTAGAAAGGAGTCTTCCCTGGGAATACCTTTTCCAAGCACTCTGGGCTCACAGGTTCACTGTTCAGCTCTGGCAGGATGTGAGTCTCTGGGCTGCCACCCGCGCCATGGGTTTAGGAGGAGTGTTTCTCTGCTGATTTCTGTTCTATGAAGAAAAATACTTCATGTAGGAAAAAAAACTCAGTAAATACCAAAAGTAGGTCTGTAAGGTTTCTTACCTCACCGTGGTGGATTCTTCTCCCAGGCTGGTTTCTTTGGGTTGGAGGTCCACACCTTTTCCATGCTGTGCCCGCTCACATCCCTTACCCCTGAGATGTCTCATAGTTTTTCTCTGCAACATTTGTATTCCACTGTTTCATGCTGGATTTTGCGGATTCACTCCTGCTGCCAGTGTTGATTAAGAGAAATAACAGTAGCAAAATATTTTTCTTTCCTGCAGCAGACTGTAGCAAGCGGGCACACCAGTGCCTGTGTCTGTGCTTAGCTGGTCGCCCCCCTGCAGCGGATGCCACTCTCTTGGAAATACTGCTTTGGCACCAAAACAAAGTGTGTTTCCCACACGAACGAACCTGTAGAGAGCGGAGCACTCTCAAATTCTGTTTCTGGAGCCTCAGCAAGACCTTTAGGAATGCCAGTTGGTGGGGAAAACCCCCTCTGGTTTCATGCAAAAGGGAAGGGGAAGCAGACCTGTGGGTACGAGAGACCCAGCCAGTACAGCTCGCTGTGAGGGTAGTGTACTGCTGTGGTCCTTGCGGGAACGCTGGGGTGAAATCTGCCTTTGCTGCCTTGGCATCATTCCACAGAAGCTGCACTGTTGAATCAGCGCTGATACAACATGAAGCGAAGTGTGGTGGAGTGTGTGTTGACTGCCCCTGCAAGCCACAAAGCTGCTCAATTGAAAGTAGCCAAGATGAATGGTGTGCCTGAACACAGTGCATAAATAATTGTATGGGAAGCTTAGCGCTCCTGTGCCAGTGTGTATAAATATTCATATTGTTCTATGAATCTGTCATTATGTGCAAGTGCTTCATCTTTCAAACTTTACTCCTGCCAAAGGTCCTCACTCGTGGAAACGCTCTCACTGAAGGCAATCAAATGATTGACATGACCAAAGGGCTGTGTGAGCTCTTGTAACAGCCTGATTTACAGCAGTATTTCATTTGTAATTTCTGCACACAGGGAAACCAAACACAAATTGCCTCAGCTGTTTTTGAGACACTTTCCCGCTGTAGGGTTTTTATTTCATGAAGACTGAATGAAACCACAGAGCTTTTCCCCAGCTGCTAATTATCTGTGTCTGCTTATGATTATCAGCAATATTAGTGAGGTTACTATTTGGTGCTGAATCAGTCCTTGACTCCTGAGCTGCTGCTTTCCAGAGTCTCATCCCAGACTTCTGGCATGGATCATAGCCCTTGGGAGTGGCTCCCCTGTTACACTTTATTGCTGCGGTTAGTGCAGGGTGAAGTACCTGGAAAGGTGATGGGAGAGCAAAGCGTGCTCCAAACTCAGATATCTCTGGAGCATTTAGATGCTCAAGGATGCTAAAGCTTTTATCACTGAGGTTTTAGCATGGTTGTATGGGACCCAGCCAGTCCCTTGCACTTAGATCTGAACACCTGAGGGGGAAAATTAAGACTTTGGGAAGAAACACTTTCTTTCCTCTTTATCAATGCTGCCTACTTGCACCATGTCAGTCAGCGTGTCCTGTGCTGGTGGCGTCCATGGACGACAGCAGCCATGCATCTCTGGCTCAGCAGAGCATTGGCTTTCATGATGCAGGGCTGCTGCATCCTTTTGCGCAGTGTTGACCCATCTGGGGCTGTGCATAGACCTGCGAGAGGTAACACAGCTTCCTCCTAATACACCCTATAGCGGGGGCAGCCCCAGTCTGGCATCAGTTTTGCAGTAAAGCTGGTGAATTAAATTCCAACCTTGCAAAATAGGTTAACGAGATTAACTGTTCAGGGGTGTGCGGCGTGGAATTGTTTCCCATGCTGGGGCGAGAAGAGGGGCTGCGTGCAGTACGAGATGTGCTGCTCACACGCTGGTGTGACCACGCTGGCTGTGCCCTGCACAGCACCAACCACTGCAGCTCGTCTACCAGCCTGCTGGGGCAGCCTGTGTCCCACTGCACAGCTGCAGGAGTGCTTCCTTAGCCATCCTTGGGTAAACGAGGTGCTCTTTGATGAGAGTAAATCCTCACTAAGCCAGTGGTGGAAAGTAGAATAGATCTTGCTAGGCTTTCATCTTGAACCTCTTTTACTTCACAAAATTTCTGCAATAAATTATTCTTGTTGATGACAAGAGCCCTGATGCTCACAGCAAGCTACCTAGGGGAAAATGAACAGAAAGCACAGAAATATTCATTCCAACTACTTTATCATCTTTATAATATTTATATACTTATAATACAGAAAGGTAAATATTGCTGAATTTACTTTTGCCCTTCTGGAGTCCTGATTCCTGCTTGAATTGATTAGCCATGGACAGTGACTAATGAGATTGGTTTAAGTTGTTTTTTACAAAAGCAAGAGTTATCCATGGCAAACCCAATTTTCTCTTTGAAATGCCAATTAAATTCCCACCATACAAAAACTGAATGGTAGCACTCTGTAGTTTCCACAAAAAATAAATTTCCCCAATTTTTTTTTTAAGCAGTTATTAGTGATGCTGAAACATGGCAAGTTATGTCAGCCCCTGCTGAGAGCAAGAGCTCTCAGATTCTTAGGAGGCTGTGGATGAGAGAAACTGCTTGTGTGGAAGATGTTTGGAGGAAGGTGAACCTCCTGCCTGTGCTCCTAGGGGAATCTGAGACCTTTCCAGAGCTGCAGGAGAGAGTCAGTCGCTGGTGCACCAGTCATCTGTCCCACTGACTGCAGTGGGACTGTTGTGTCCCTGGTCTGTGACGAGGTGGTTGCATTTTTGGCTTTCTGGGGGACCTCAAGGGTCTCAGAAAGGTTGGTTGATCTTAACAACCCTTTTCTGGGTGTGCTCAGCTAAGACCTACCTTGTCTTGCTGGGATATGGAGGAGAAACTACTCAATGTGATCAGCCTTTTGTCTTTTCTTTGTATTACCTGAACCCAGTAAATGTGGGACTTTGAGGGAGCACCTTATGGCTGGGACTGTCAGGTCAGGCTACATGGTGACCCCACGGGGATCCGTAGGCAGGACATGGCATGGTCAGGGCACAGGCTGGTAGCCCTTCTTGGGGGGCATGTGACATGGCTAGAAGAAGGCAGGGAGGACGGCAAATGCAGCCTAGAGGTGAGAGAAACAGCTCCTGGTGTCCTCTCCTTGCACCCAGCCTGATGAAGTGGGGAAACGCAGAGGTAGAGCACAAGCACACTGAAAAAAACCAAAAAACCCCTCACTTTTATATATCCAGAGACTGTAATAGCTGTAATCCTTAAATATGCATTTAATCAAACCACGTGTGAAATTTCATCTTTATGGTTTACCAGGTGAGCAGGACAGACAGCTCTTACACTGTAGCTTTATGTTTCAGTGCATTGTGTTCTTTTGGAAAACAGCAAAATGTGCTGAACTGCAAAATGGGCTATTTGCTTGCAAAATGTCTTTTTGCTATCAAAACCTATTCCAATCATGAATACAATCAGCTACCACTGTTGGCAAGCTTGTTTTGTTTGTATTTCCATATTCTTTCACACATTCTCTTCTACAAAAAAACCAAGCTCACTAAAACTTTGAAATAGCAGAGGTTGATGGTGCCTATATCTCCTGCTCAGTTAAGAGCTGCAGATAAAGGATGTGTGCGTTCCAGCAAGTGTTTTCTTCTGGTGTGGCTGAAGGATCCTGAGGCTATGGGCAATGCTGTCCCCCAGATCCATCCACGTCTAGCAAGGGGGCAAAGACCAGACTTTTGGGCTCTCACAGAGGATTGCTGTCTCCTACTGGCATCGGTGCTTGAGCAGACATCTGCCTGCAGCCCTGGGTATGGCATTTTTAACAGAACCTTGTCCAGCCATATTCCAAATTACAGCATTGGAGTGTGAGCGGGTGTTACTGCACATCGGCTGCGATGTAGCAGCTGACTGCCCGTGTGCTCCTAGCTGACTGCAAATACCCTCTTTGCTGAGTTTGTATAAACCTTGAGTTGCGAACAGAGTCACTGCAATAAATACAGGCTGATACCAGAGAGAGAAGCAATCAGCACTTTCCCATGTGGCTTTCACAGTCACACGCCTCATCTGTACTGTTTCTGCGCCTTCCCATGCTTAAATACTGGTGTTGAGTGTAGAAGAGCGTGGATCAATATGAGCACAAATGCTGGTGCCAATTAAAACTCCCACTGGGGAGAAAGGGTGTTGGTGGTTTTCCCAAAAGTATCCTTCTCTCTGTTTTCATGGTTGCGTAGGGCTGCTAATTTCCCTGTGATGAGTCACTGAAAGCATTTATAGAGGTAAGATGGGGATTTCATGCCCTAAATATAGCCTTATGTCAGCCCACATGGAGCAATCATGGGAGCTGGTTGCTGAGCTAGTAAATACAACTCAGAACTGGTCCCAGCTCCTCCTGACTGGTGGGGTTCGCAGGGAGGGAAATGGGGTGTTACAGGAGCAGAAAAAGAGTCAGCAAGTGTAGGCTGGGACGACAAGGCCTGAGATCACAACATGGTGAGATAAATCACAACTGCAGATCAATGTGGGCTGAAAAAGAAACAAGCAACTCTGGGAAGAAACAGGCAGAGAAAGGTGCTGCTTCACACCCACTTTTGCGAAGCAGCTGTGGCGGTGCTGGGCTGGTCTCTGAGAGACTGCTGGTTCAGCTCTGCTGACCTGTTGGGATGTTCTGGGTGTTTTTATGGCTCCTTTTCATGACTGCTAAACCTCCTGACTTGGTTTTCAGGCTGGTGCTTGAAAGGCGTGTGCTTTCTGCAGATGTTCTTCCCCATCTGCTGTGAATGTAAGGTCACCCTTTAGGTGGGGCTTGGGAGTTGCTGAGTCCTTCTGTGCCTCCTTCACAGGCTCACCTAGCTGGGTCTGCCTGGACCACGGGGTCCAGGGAACCCCTGTGGGCTTCTGTCGGGGATGTGTGGACAGGCAGCCAGGAGCTCCAGGCAGGGCAGCCTCAAACCCTTCCTGCTACCACCAAGTTCCTGGGCTCCAAAAGCAGGTGCAGCCTGGGCTTCGTGCTGCTGGATGGGTGCTGGGCTTCCTCCCTGGGCTTCTCTGGTTTCCAAATGTGCGACTAGTTAAAGCTCTAGTTGAAGTTATTAATAACTGTGGGGGAAGGTTTACAAAAAATCTAAACCAACCTACAGACATAGAATATGAATCTAAGATGCTTTTTGTATGGTGGCTGGACGTGGGACACTCTTCTTGATTGATATGCAAATCCCACTTGGTTAATTGGCTTTCTCAGCTGTCTGCAAAGAGTCCATGTATAATTTATAAAGGGCTGGATACGTCTGCCCTGAGAACATAATAGCTAATAACATTGAATATTCATGAATTCCACCACCTAATAGGGAGGTAAGACCGTAAGTAGTTTTGACACAATGGAGTGAACCACCACAATCTGGTTTTATTTGAACTAAAATATTCTATGGCAGTTTGGGTCTTCAGAAAACATTTAGTTCTCTTTTAATCCAGAATATTTAAAGACTCTTTAGATACCAGCTTGAAGTGGCCTGTAACAATTAAAAGACACACTGTGGGTGTGTAGTGGGTGCCCTAGACACAGATTTATCTTGCCAAGGCGCAAAACATTACAGATTTTCCTGGCAGAGCTGGGTATATCTGTATCTTCCTCCATCAGGTTTGCAGCTCCATTTTATTGAAGCAGGCTGGAAAATGGTTGTTTTGGGAGGAATAAACAAAGTGGGTTACTGAAATAGTTTCAATTATGCAGAATAACATTTACTTAAAGTTGAGATCTTAAGTTCTGGTATGCAGAATTGATGCTGAAAAGATACATGAAACTGCAAGCATGCTAATTAAAAATGAACTCAACTTTTTTAGGTTGTGGGTTCGGAAAGCTCAGATGTTTGAATGTACACCATTGATTATACGCAAATTTGAAGTTAAAATCCCCAGAAGCTGGAAGGAGCGATATCATCTGGTCTGTAACTACAGTGAATGCTGTGACATTAATAAGACTGTTAGGTTTTGAGACTGTAAATTTTGGAGTGTCTACAATTTCATTAGGGCTAGGCTACTCCGTAACTCAAAGATGGAGTCTTTAGCCGGCCCAGTAGCTGCCCCTGCATCTGCTGAAGTCACAGTCATGGAACTGCATTTGATGCAGTTCCTGGGAAGCTAAATCCAGCACAGACCACAGATGGAGTGGTCAGTAAGGAAGCGATTGGAGATTTAAGAACAGCACAAAGACCTTGTTTATCTCTAGAAAATCAGCTGTATTTCAGGAAGAGAGGGCTTCCTGCATTTCCCAGACTTTATGTATATGTGCTCTGCCTCTGGTTAATCTGGTGCCCAGTACCTTGGGATACTACATCATGCCATGGGTGAGAACCTGGCAACGTTTTTGCCTTGATTCAGGAATGTGGAAAAGGAGAAACTGATATTTAGGTGAGTTTTGTGATCCAAAATAGTCCCAGCTGACTTTCTCTCCATCTTCTTGGCTCTTATATTAATCCTGTTCAGAGCCGATTTCTGCCACTTGCAATGAAGCAAGTTTCTGGGGATGGAGTCTCTGCTAGTGGGCCTCATCTTGGTTGACAACTTTCTGCAGTAGTAAAAGGATGACTGTGGTTTACTTTGAACACAGTTCATCCTATTTCACACTCCTGTAAAACACAAGGAAGAGATGAAATGTGGAGGGAGGCTCTGCTTTACATGCCCTACAGCCAGCACCCCTGTTTGTACGATGTGATGTATTCAGGTGGCTGAATGAGTTGGTTCTGGAACAGAAGGTTGAAGCTGCTTTGCTAAAGAAAAAACTTATCAGAGAGATTTATATGGTAATAAAACATATTGCACTGCTGCTAAAACACACTGTATTTTGAGAGGAGAGCTTTTACAGCCCGTGTAGCATAGCGAAGCTGTTCATTTGATGTGCTTCCGAAGATGCTTGTGACATTTAAACACTAAAAATGGAACTTACCAGGTGGCTTGAGGAATGATCCTGAATTACCTAAGAAAAGGTCTATTTCATGAATGTCAGGACTCAGTAGGCAAGGCCCCTTGTAATGCACAGTTCTGCATGGCTGCAATGGAGAAGGGGTGTCTGAAATGAAGAGATTTGAAGAGCTTACTCTTGTGTTGAGTAGTGTGAAATGTCCTCCTAGGCCACCTGCTTGCCCGCAACAGGCTCCTTCCCCTGATCCTGGGTGAGGAGCCTTTAAGTACATCAGTCCCATCTGAGCTGTGGTGTTTCACACCTCAGAATTCTGAACTCCGCCTGAAACATGGCCAAATCTCAGATGAAGGGCACAGGAGCCAGTGCAGGACCCTAGGTGATAGAGGAATGAAGTCTTTGGGGACTTAATATGCAGCATGCGTTATGCTTGATTTTATTGGAGGGAGAAAAGCAGGCTTGTGTGAAATAGGAACTGAAGCTGAAATGAGTATCATCAGCTACCCAATTTTCTTTAAAAAGAAGAAAAAACCCTCAAACTGTGTAGAAAACAAGGCAGCAGCAGCCTCCTCTCTGTGCCTTAATAGAAAATTGTTTGTTATCACTTATAAGTGCACGCTGTACCAATAAATCCCAGAAGAAAAAAATGGAAGAAATTCAGAAAAAATATTAGCTGTGTTGAATCAATCAGTGTCATCAGCTACAAGAACAAGCTTTGTCTGATGGAGAGTACTACTCCACAAATTTATTGGAAGGACAAGGTTTGGTGGAGGCTGGGTCTGTTCTGAGGGGGATTATCAAGTGGAGGTGATTATGAACTGTAGGGGCAGCTGTTCCCTGGGTCTCCTTGAAGACAGCAATGGGTAGTTTTATCCAGTCTGTCACCTCCTGGTGACTCAGTTATTGCGTTCCAAAGAGAGAGGATTTTTTCCAAGATCATACCAGTTGTTGGTTTTTTTGGCTAGGTTTTGTTGGGTTTTTTTTATGCAGAGTATTACACTCTTCTGTCTCAGTTTTCCATCAGTGCCCAGACTGTGAGTAGGGGATGATGGTGTCTTTAGGAAGAGCTTTGATGTCGCCAGAGCAGTCTAGTATTTTACTGACTTCTGCACAATGTTTGCTGGAGGATTTTGGGGTCAAGCTCAGGCTGCGATGATTCTTTGTGATGTCCTACATCTCAATAGGCTGGAAAGAAACTTGCAGCATCCTCAGATTTTTTTGCAGCTGTGTGCCTAGCAGGGCTTCCACGGCTTTATCAAAGGGCTCCCATACAGTTATTTAAGTGCCAGAAGTGCTTAGCTTGTAGGAGCCATGGGGGTCTTGATCGCAGGCTGTGGGAACCAAAGCCTATATGTAGTCTGTCTCCCCCAGAGCTTCAGCCCACTGAGCGCTGAGCTGCAGGAAGTATTGTTCCAGAAACTCATGCTTAATTGCAAGTGCTGAAGTGACCTGGGGCTTCAGATAATATCTTTGGGACTGAGAGCTTACAGTCTAGCATAAGTACCTGTGGCTCCCTGGGCAGTATCCGAAGTTGGTATAGCTAACTTAACAAAACGCGTCTGTCTTCGTTACCTCCCTGAGCTCTGTAACTGAGCATCTTGCAGGGTTGTGTGAGAAAGAAAGTCCCATCGGTTCACAGGCAGTGATCTGCACTTGTAAGTAGGCTGCCACACCGTAGGGCAAGAGCAGCTTGACCTACAGGCATTTTGTGTGAGTCTGAGTGGGATCAGCCAAGCTGAATTCAGGCCTTGTGTGAAGCCCAGGTAAAAAGCTGAATGTGTTTCCATGTTGTGGAACAACAGTATGGTTTCTGTTTCTTCTGTTTGGAGATTGTAACTCTCTAAATGTCATTAATTCAGTGTTCAATAGCAAATATAATTTTACTCACTGTGTTTGGGGGATGCGAAATGCTTTTATGTGGACTTAAGTCCCAGAGATGGATGTGGTTGCAGATTCTCTGATGCCTAGTAGGATTTATACAACACACAAACTATGAAGAGGCTGAACTGTGTGGTTGAGAAAATAACATTTACTTTAAGTTCACTTTTTGTGGTTTTTCTTTCCAACGGATTAATCTTTTAGTTTTGAACAATAGCCAGTTGGGATTGTACCGAAAATATCTTGAGTGAGGTGTAGCCAGAGCATTACGATGAGCTAATATTTCTGATAAGATCAGTGAAATGCTTTTTTAGACTTAGTGGAGTTAAAGCAAAGTGCAGAAATGGAAGAGGCACGTCAGCCAAGCCTGCATAACAGGTTTTGCTGTGACTTGAGTAGCCCTGCTAAACTCTAAAGCCATTTGGAAGATCTCTACCTGGATCTTTGCTCTGCAAAGGATACCTCGTGCATACTTGAGTGTTTGTGGGGAGTCTGGGCACCAGTGGTGTGCCACCCCAGACCCCACACCTGGAGAATCTGGAACTTTTCATGTCCCATTACATCTCTGTCTTCCATAAGACCTTTTAGCTCAAGATTGCAGTTAGCCCTGGTGAACTTGGATATCTGCTAATCACAAAGCAGAGGCAGTGTCTTGCGGAGTGGTGTGCTTCTGTGTTTCTGTGGAGTGCCAGGGACTGGTGCTGTAACAGGAACAGTGTGGAAAGTAACCAAACCTGGAACATGGCTCCTGGGCCTCAGATTTAGCAAAACATGAACATGTTTACTGTGAGCAAGCTGGTAATCTTACCTCAGGGAAGTGTTTATGCAAACGCTGGCATTGTCCTGGGCTCTGTGAGTCTGTGTACAAAGCAGGTCCATAAATGCTTCCTACTGATGGACATACGAACAATACTTAGGCCGCAACTTTTGTGGATGGTTTAAAAAATAGGGAGTAATGACTTACTGTCAAGTAATTTCCCATTTCTCAGTACTTTCATGGCCTATGAGATTTCAGTGCCTTTCTCAGTGACATTCAGACTTCTAAGCTCTAACTCTCAAATTTCATGTGAAGGTTTTTTCTGAATTTTCCTGAAATTATGAAGGATTATTGTGAGATACTCTTGGAACCAGCAAGAAGACCTTTCTTCCTTAATTACTGGCTGTTGCTTGTTTATTTCCATGACTTCTACATCCATTTAGGCAAAAGAAAAACAAATACAACTGGTCTCCTAACTTTGTGAACCAGGATTGAGATTTAGGATAGCGAAAACAACAGGGGCTCTGGGAAAGCATAGAATGCTTAAAAATAACAATCACTAAGTTCAGCCAGAGAAAAGTAAGTATTAATTTGATATTGTATTTGTTACTGGAGCAGACTTGTACCCTCTCCTCTTCCACACTTAAATAAACTGGGAAAGGCCAAGAAATTTGGAGTCAAGAAAGACAAATTCACTCTACAGCAGGGAATCAGACAATGATTAATGAGTAAAAGGCAGGTATGTGAAATCAAGCCGGTCTGAGCTTGCATTTTAAGGCACGTGTTCTCTTGCAATCTCATGATCAGGAATTAGTTTATATCCAACTCCATAAGCCTGGGATTTTGATGAAGAAAAGAGGTGGGGTGAATGGGTACTTGTCATTTCTGGCTTTTAGATTATACCTTTGGACCAATTAATGGTGCAAAAAAGTAATCCAGGGATGAGAGCCATCACAAGATGAGCGTGTGGTTGGAAGGGGAAGTGAAGAGTTGGTTTCAACCCACCTTTGCTCCTGCCCTGAGGTAGATGCAGAAGTAGCAAAGACACACTAAGACCTGACCCATGATGAACTAAGAATGCCCATGGGCCAGGTGAGCAGCCCTGCAGCACATCCATCTCAGATCTGTTGTAGGAGACTGACCTATAACTTGGGATAGGAATGTGTGGGGTTGCACTGGGGAAGAAATTGTCAGGGGGACTGGAAGGAAAGGCAAGTGGGTCAGCTTAACCTTTGGACAGTGGCAACATACTAAGACTGGGCAGCAGGAATGACATCTGGAGTGTCAACTATTTCCTCATATGTGTGAGTCCCTCCATCGCTGACAGACACTCACCATCTGGATTGGCTAGACATGTAGTCGCTCAGGACACTGATTTGGATGGCTCTTTATTTGATCAAGGCTGGTTTAAAAACCAAGCCCCCCTTTTTTGATAGGCTGTTCTCATTTCATCTTTCAAGCAATAGTCAGTTCTCAGCTGGCCCATCTTTCCTGGCACTAGCTGTTACCTTGTGTAGTTTACTTTAAAAGAAGGAACATGATGATTCCTCACCAGTTAACTCAATACCTACTTGGATCTTGGTTTTGGCCATCCCAAACTTTTCCAGTGTTTTATTTGATATGATTACAAAGTAGGTTGGGTAAAGACCTCTTAAGTCTTTCTGTGTTTAAATAAACCTAGAAGAAATTTTTGAAGGTTGATGTACAACCTGGTTTTAGGTCACTTAAAGGAAAAATAATCAACAGAAATCTGACACATGCCTCTGCTTTCTGCTGGTGAGAATTACCTGAGACTTTTAGTAATTTCTGCTATAGTGTTACATTTTTCATAAATAACATGAAATCAGAAGCTACTTTATCTTCATCTCTTGCTTTACATTTTGAAAATGTGATGTACATGAGGCTGTAGGTTAAACACGAAAGGAAATCACCTGCTTATTTCCCTTAACTGAGGAAAACCCTCTACAAGGCTAAAAATTGTAATCTAAATTAGCGTTAAAGCCATAGCACTAACCTGTGTGTACAGGACTACAGGTGATCTGAACATTTTTATTGCATTAGCTTTAATGGACTTTCAAAGTTACCTTGAATTTAGTGGAAGGAAAAAAATTGCCTGCTTGCTTCAGACTATCTGAAATCTATATGATGACTTTAACTGATTTAGAAATCATTTCGGCAGAACTGGTTGTAAAGCAAGTTAGAAATGTTTCTAAGTCTAGACAGACCTTAAAAGGCCTGTTCACAGGAATGTTCACAGGAACATTTCTTAAAGCAGAAATTATCTACTTGGGAAAAAACCCCCAAAAATGCACAAAACTTTTTTTGTTGATAGGAAAAAATGAAACTGTACATTAAACCACTACTTTACTCTTAATTCTGCTGCATTTTCATCCCTTCCCCTCTGACTGTTCCTCCCAGGACAGGGCTGGGAAGTTCCTCTGCCTTCATGGCTGAGCTCACTTTCCCACTTAGGGGTGCCACTGGGATCACGTGAAGTCTGTGGGACAGAAGATAATTACGTAGGTATTTGCACACATCTCCCTCTACATTTTTTTTTGCTGTGCAGAAACTGGAGGAGGGTGTCTTGAACTATTTAGTGAGGGACGCGATCTGGGGGACAGAGCTAAACAACTACTTTTTACACTGTTTTTCTGTCCCCTGTTGCTGTTAGCTGTGATTTGTGAGCTGTCACAGCTTTGTTACTTCTTACTCAGTTTGCTTTCCTTCTGGCTAATTAACCACGTCCGCCTCAGTGTTCTTCCACAGAGATTATCTTCAGACTGTTCTTTGTTTGCTGTTACAAGGTCTCCGGGCTCTTGTGTGATGACAAGTGTGTGATGGTTGTCCTCACCCATTTGGGGTGCGGGGTGTGCTACCAGGGCACTTCCATACCATGCAAGTACATCTGCTGGCAGTACGCCTGGAGGGTGGCTCTCTGCTGATAACATTGTGGTGTCCATCAAACTAGCATGAATTAGAAGGCTTTTTTTTTTTGTGTGTAAGATTTTATTAACGCTCCTTGGCAAAGTTGTTGGCCAAGGCTAGCCCATTTCTTTTTTGTTTTCTCTGAGAGTGCAGATAAGACCTGTGTGATGCTGAAAGGCCCTGAACCGTGCGAGCTCTGCTAAGAACAGCACTGGGCTCTCGCTGACACCTCGAGCTGCTGGTTTGCTTCAAAACAAACTTGGTGTTGGACCTGTATCCTGGGGTGCTTTGAGCCTTTACACTTGCAGTATCTTAGCTGAAATAATGAGCTTGATTTTTGAGCCTAATACTGTGTTTTAATTACCACTTTAGTTGGGGGTAAACACCTGTCTCTTAGTTGTGCAAAAAGATAAAAAGAGGGAAAAGCATTTTGTCGATAAGTTTGTTTTTCAACCGGTCTACTGCTGGCACAAAAACAGTGATGAAAACATAGGCTGGGATGTGGAGGGGCAAACCACTGGGGTACCTTCCTGGGAGCAAGGGCAGCCAAGGGCAGCTGAAACCAATGTCAAAACTCAATGCTGGAATGCTGCAGAGTCCTTCTTCCACCACCTGTGTTGCTCATTCCTACCCCATGACCCCCAGGGCCCATGAGCACTGGCAGGGGTGTTAGTGAGGTTGTGCAGGGGGCAGGACTGGGCTAAAAGTCTACAGGAAAACCAGCTTGCAGTTAAAAAATTGTTTTGATCCAAATCAGTCCTTCGACATTGCTTTTCACAGAGTGCAGCAGGGGAGGATGGAAGCAGAGAGGAACCAGTTCTTTCCTTTAAGTGGTACTTTATGTCAGCATAAGCCACTCATGAAATTATAGTGGAAGCAAATAAATGCATCTGTGTGCGGGGGCAGACAGAGCACAGACCAAGTAAATTTGCAAGAAATACCAGATTTGAGAGGATGAGGGCCCTATGGCAGCCTTTGCAGGTGTGCTCCTAGCGCTCCAGTGCATGCAAGGGCTGAAAACGCAATTTTTTACCCAGGGTTAATGGGTTCACTTGCTGCCTGTGAAATGTCCAAGTGCCCCGCTTGCTTGTGACACTGGGAAACAGCAGCACGTGGCTGCTGGAGAACTCCAGGGTTGACCTCCCTGTAGCTGCAGAGAGGGGCCAGGGAGAGCTACCGTCACACTCGATGTTTATGGCTGGAAACACAAAAATTAAGAGGAAATGCATATCTCTAAGTATGTCCATTTATTGTCTATAAAAATGAACACAGCTTTTAGCAATACACTTGTGTGTTGAACTGAGATATTTTTAAGGGTCATGTTTTTATTTTAAGGAAAATCTAGAGCAAGAGAAAGAAAAGGTTAAATTCCTTGAATTCAAGAAACCTGCCAGGGAACCTGATTTGCTTTTAACGCATCCTGACTTCTTTTTCAGTGTTTTTCATATATCGGCTGGGGAGTATGATTAGAGCACAGATGATAAATGCATAGGGTCCTGGGGTTATCATCCTTCCAGGAGAGGACTCTCTTCCCACTCTGTGTGATTTGCTGTGTTACACAAATGCTGCATTATGCAGCAGTTTGTTTTTAGCATGGAATTATTTGTTGCTTTCTGGGAAATCAAAATGCTTTTCTGCTGTCATAAAGGCAAGTGACCCGGCTGTGTGCAGTAGCAGGGGGCAGTGCCTGGGAGTGTGACAGGCCTGTGTGAGTCCTTCCAAACAGATTCTCTCTTTTTGTTGTCCTGATCTTGTGTGCTCTGGCTCCAGAGAAGGGCCATGCAGCATCCCAGCAGCGTTGCTCCAGCCCACCCGTGCAGTGTCCGGCATGGACTGCAGGAGAGAAGTAGCACCATGCCCTAACTTTCTTCCTTTAAAACACTTTATTTTTAATTTGCCTTTTAATTCTTATCTCTTAAACTGGCTGCAGTTTTGTCCTTGGGTTAGAAGAGACATGCTGTGTTCCTGTAGTTTTCACTGTCTTCCTCCTGTCCCCCCTCCCTGAGCTCGCCTTAGCAGAGGTCTGGTTCTCCCCATTACACCATTACCAAGTGTCAGCTCTCTGGGGAAAAACAGCTAGGAAAGGGCATCCTGAGGGCTGTGCAGGTGATGCGCAGCCAGTCAGGCTTTCCTCAGGGCTCTGCACTTGGCTTCCAGCTGAACCTCTGCTTTGCCTTCTTAACCTTGCCCTTGGCAGCTTCCTTGCTGTTTCCTCCAGCTAAGCAGGACCGGAGGAGCTGCAATGCCACCCTCAGATATGCTATTACTTCCCCTGCTCTCCTGGAAAAGGAGGGGAAATAGGGAAGGGGCTGGTCCATCTGTTTTCCCAAATGCTCAGGTACAGCACTGTTACTGCTCTTAATTTCTCACTTGTTTTCATTTGGTACCAATTTCTGACCCATTTCCCTGGTAGGGATCAGTGTGGATGGTTGGATGCTCTCAGAAGAACGTTGGTTCCCAGCTTTTGCTGCAAATCAATGTGGGACCCTGGTGCAGTCCCATTAGATTGTGCTATCCAATTCTCAGCATGTAACTTTTAAAAAATTAATCAGTAAAATAATTGCAAATACTGCGAGTCAATACCGACTTTCCCTTTCAAGTTTTCCACCTAATTTTGTATTCAAGTCCTGAATGAAATCCACTTGACTGGACTGTGTCCAGATAATGCTGTTGTGGTGTTGTTGCTTTCGCTTTTTAAATTAAATTACTTAAAAATGGTGCCCTGTTGCCTGAACCCAAATCTTTTGAAATTACTTCTGAAATTTTTTTTTTTTTTGCTTTTGGCAGCGACACTTCCCATAGATAGTATTTTCTTTTCCTCCAAGTAAAGACACTTTTATGGCCCACACAAAGTATCTGTAGGAAGACAGAAAGCAAATACTGTCTGTAGTCCTATGCATAATTAACAAAAAGTAATCAAGTGGACGGCTGGAATGCTTTTGTGCTGATTGCTGTGATATTTTTTTTTATATTGTTACCGCTCTAGTTGTGTTCAGAAAACTGAAACAATGAGTTACCCACATTAAACTGGGCAAAACACAAGTTGTGCAAGCGGCAGCATAACTCCAGCCTGCTGGAGGCTTGGAGGTACTCACTGACCCCACCAAGAGTTAATGAAGATCCAGTTTAACTCACTTCATTTGCTGGTTTACAAGCATGGAAGGACAATAAAGATGAGAGGATCTAGGTCAGTATATAGAAATTGCAAGCAGGGGAGGAGTGGGGAGGCAGCTGGGAAGTGGTGCAAAGCACTCCAGCACCCGCACGTGAGGCATCCCGGCCCCTGGGATGAGCGTGTCCCGCACCTGCTGCCAGCTTTCCTGGTGGTTATGGGTGCTCTGGTCGGCAGCTGCCTCTCCCCAAACACACAGAGAGCTGGTGAGGAGCGCCCATAAGTTTATCACTTGCGGGGTGGTACTTATTTTTCCCAGCACGTGCTGAAGTGGTCCCTAAAGGATACTAGGACTGGGAAAAAAGTATTTCCATCAGAAATGGGAGCAGACTCTGCTTTCCCAACCCTGGAATATATTTAGGAACATATCATTTCAATTATTTTTGCCCTCTAGTCCCTTGGTAAATACATCCTTGTGTTTATTATTGGATTTATGGTCTGCTCTTTGGGGGAGACAGAGTATTTAGAAGCAGATCTCAATTTTAATGGAGGAGAGTCAATTCAGCTTAGAAGAATTCCCTTATGCCAAATGAGGCTGTGATGTTTATTGTCTCCTGAGAAATTTTCTCAAGTAATTTCATTAGTAAAAGATTTCAGGGATAGCCGAGCTCAGGAAAATTAAAAAAGAAAAAAATGAGAATGTGCTGCTGTCTTAGTTTAGCACAGTTTGTGTCTATGTTCTAAGTAATATTTTTGTCTGAGGCCAGTTTTCAAACATGTGGACTGAGTTTCCCAGGGTTGCCAAGCTGGTACATCCAGCTGCCAAAACATGCTGGCATTGGGCATACCAGTACCCCAAAATGACTTGGGTGCCAGCCAGGCACCTGCCTGCTTTCGAGCATCAGAGTAATATTTCACTAATTAGACAGGTATTTAAATTGGGTTGGTTGGTTAAGCAAAAGGTCTCTAGTTCCTGGCAGCCCCTTGGAGGAGGAGAAATCTCCTGAGCCCCCAAGCTGGGTCATCACAGGGTCTTGGTGACCCTTCATTATGGGTGCAATGTGTCGTGGGGCCAGGACCTGTCCCCCCTTGGGAGTACAATGGCCGTACGCGAGTGATCCATTGTTGAAGGCAACAACATCACTGGAGTTTGGCAGACAGGGGGCCTGGGGTGAGGGTCTGTGACTCACACCATGCCACCTATGCCTGATCGCAGCCAGAAAGGCAGGGACTAGATAAGGAGCATGAAATAGCAAAAAAAAAAAAAAATCAATTGTCATCATTCAATGCAGAGTTAATTAAAAATGTGAAGGGTCTGTTCCTTCATCTTCCCCACCATAAGAAAGGTTTCACAGTCTCTCTTTAATTCACCATATTTGGTAGTGAATTATAAATGGAAATGGAAAGAATTTGCCGAGGCTCTCAAGAAGATGAATGATTTGCTTCCCATGTTAGGTGTCCTCTTTCAGCAATGCTTTTGGTGTTACTGCGATGTGCTGCTTGAGTGGGGCAGGGTAGGAAATCTCTGCGGCTGGAGGGGTAGTGTCAGGGCGCACTGACCATGGGCAGGTGGCACCAACTTTGGGCTTTCACGTATGCAACCTTGGGGCTGCTTCCTTTCCTTTTATAATCTGGGTGATTTTCACAGCTCTCTGTTCTCAGTATGCAAAGATATTTTTGTAATTAAGCTCACAAAGTGGGTTTTTTTTTTTTTTCCTTGATGATTGATAGATAAATATCACAAGCATCTGAGAAAATAAATTCACCCCTCCTGCTTTCCCTGCTCTGCAGTCACCCAGAGGACTCATGCTGTTGCATTAATCTGTATGCAAGCAATCCGGTTGGTAATCTGCGCCAATAAAGGGATTTATCGTGTCTCAGTGCACAGAGGCTACATTCAATCTTGCTGTCAGCACGAGGGTACGCCCCATTTAGTTGTCGAAAGACAGCAGGGGTTTTTTTCCTTACTGACTTTAAAGTGATTTCTGTGACCTAAAGGACATGAATGTGAGGACAGCTAAGGGCTTTTGAAGTCGATCCGCACAGCGTCTATTTCAGAGTGCAGAAGAGATCTCTAACACCTGCATGAAACTAATAACAACAAAAACCCAACAGTCCTTCGTGCCCTCCAGACTAATCCTAAATTGCAATAGACGCCTGTGCTTGCTATGCTCTCACGGGGGCTGTAGGAAGGCAGGGAGGACCTGGGGTTTGATATGGCACGGGAACTGCCTGAGAGCAGGTCTCCAAACGAGATCCCTGAATCTGAAGGTGATGCTCTCCGGGAGGGTCTGGGGTGTCTGCAGAGTCATGCTGAGTGTCCCCAGCCCCTCCTGTGGAATATGGCTCTAGCTTTTTGAAGGTGCTAAGCCGCTGTGTACAGGCACTGGACTAGAAATGGAAATGGTGTTAGTCTCTTCTATTTGTACATCTCGCCAGAAGAGAATTAACAGGTTGTGTGATAGCCAGGGTCTGTGCTTTGTGGTTTCCTTCCCTGTCCTGGAGAGAGGGCCATCGGTCATCCTGCAATGTTTTTGTCAGGCATCACATGTCTTGGAGGCAGGGTGGCGGACGGATCCCTTAAGGGATCAGTAGCGATTGCTCTTTCCTGGTCTAGAATGACAGACTGCCCACTGAACTCATGCCTCCGAATTTGCAATGCTTCCTCATGGGGAATAGCAAATGAAGAGACCTGAGTTACATTTCTGGCTTTATTAACATCATGAAAATTTTCCGAACGAGGCACAAATTGTAACTTAGAAGCAAACTCCATACAAGGCTGATTCTCATTCAGCGAAGCTAGTAAAGGTCAGGGGGTCCTGCAGACCATCATGCCTGACTGTGGTGTTCACCTTGTCTGTATGGTATGTTTCTGCCTGTTCAGGTAGACTGATAGCTGGTGGCAGGAAACTGGGAAGAGTTATGAATGATGTGTCTGAATGAGGTTCTCTTCTCAGGCATGACCAGACTACCTGTAAGCCTTTCCTTTTAAAAGGAGGATTAGGTATTTCTCAGACTCTTACCATAGAAAGGTTCATGCTTCACATACAAAGATCCTATTCCCATCCTTTTCACTGCCAGTTTTGCAGGCTTGGCTGTGAATCTGTGCAGGGTCTCAGACGTGTCTGTGGTCAGCACAGGCTGTGTACCAGCCTCGGGCAAACCTAAAAGTGGCTTTATTTTCTCTTCCTCTCCCCAGTAACACTTTCCTCAGCTTGGCTGCTTTTACACCAGCCATTAATGTAGCTGCAGGATGAATACTTCGCTTTTTGCAGCATTAGTCCTGTACTTGAGCACATATTTTGAGTACATCCTATTCCTTGTTAGCACATTAGCAACTGTATTACATCAGAGGCCATAGGTCTCAGTTACGGTCACTGTGCCTGTATAGACCTATAGGAGGAAATTAGCTCTGCCTTAAGGCAGTTCACGTCTGACCACACAGGGAATAGAAGTGCAGAAGTAAAACAACACACTTGAGGTCATACAGAAGGTTCAGGGAAAGCTTGGGTGGGAACTGGGTGTTCTGGTCCCTCTGCATGTACTTCCCATCTCTTTTGATCTCCTCTGTTTATTACATCTTGGTCTTACAGTTGCCTCTGGAAGTCCCAAACCAAACTCTCAATTAGCTGGTTCCTCAGCCTGGCTTGATTTCAGTCACCCGTTTCTGCCTTCTGGATCTTTTTTTTTTCTTTTTCTTCTTGCTCACAGCTGTATCAGGAGCCACAGACTGTTTCTAAAGGGTCAATGGAAGATAACTGAGCAAAGCAAGTCTCACATCTGTTGTCCTACCCTCGTTGCATGGAGGGGTTTGCACTGCTACAGCAAAACTGCTAGGCTGGAAGTTTCTAAAGCAGAGCAGAATTTGAGATTGAACCTTCTAGGCATTTGCTTCAGCTGCCCATGGTGAATCCTTGTCCAGCTTTGGGCTTAATTGTTCCCTATGTTTCACAGAGGGAGCTCAACTTCTCAACCTGAATGTTAAGGGGTTCCTTTAGGCTCTGCAGTGTTCACTGCTGGATTGATTCTCCAAGGAGACCAGACTTCATTTATATACAGGATATGGGTAAGAAGCCTCTCTTCTTAATGTCATGGCCAAATATGTGGTTTCTACTCTTTTGGCTGCCCTGTAAATGGAATTTTACCTGGAGTACAAGCTTGAGAATAAATTATTGTATTTCCCCACACTTGCTAAACTGGTATTTAAGCTGTTGTGACTTTGCCTATAGCTATTCCAGGTTCCTCACTAGATTTGAGGTGTGACTTTCAGCCGCCTTAAAGCTTTGATTTAAGGATTGATCTGCTGTAATTGTTAGACTAAGGTCAGGTTACACTAGCTTAATATTTGGGGAAAACTGGAAAAGTCTTTCTATGGCTCTCTGACAGATCCCAGGAGTAGATTGTGGGTCTGACAAGGCTGCTGAGATGTCCCAACTCAGTAGGGTCATGAGGACCATCTATGTAATGTCTGTGTTATTGGGGGCAGCTTCCATCAGAAGTGGACTTAGTACAGTGTGAAGTGGTATTTGTGTCTTGCTAATACAAATTTAATCCAGATGACATTTTAGTGACACTTAAATTAAAACAGTTGAGTGCTTTTAAGAGGTTGAAAGTGTCAGAATGTTCTTAGAATGAATGGCTAGAAGCTGGCTAGAAATGGGAAATGACTGTGCCTGAGAAGCACAAGTCAAAGTATAGAGGGAGGATGATGGCTTTTAAAAGCTGTTTTCCTTTCAGCAGCTGGGGTGTGGGAGTCCAGCCTCATGGGAGATTCTTGCAGAGCTCTGTTGTTCCACACCATTTCACCTGTAACCATTTTATCCAACTCATAAATCCAAACATCCCATCATACTCCATTACTGGAGTATCTGCTTCACAGATTCCTTAGTGTTAAAACATGACCAATCTGAGCAACAAGAACCAAACTTCTAGAATTTCCTTGGCGGCATCCCTCCATGCTGCAGCCCGTGCAGGAGCACCGTTCTTGTGAGCTTTGCCTGCGTCAACACACAATCATTGCTTTCTCAGTTTGACCTTTTTATTAAAATTACCAGGAAGCCCTGAGGCTGAAGTTAGGATTGAGCCCTCCTGTGTATATAAACAGTTTAAGAAAAATGAAATGCAAAGGTTAGCAAGAGGCTTGCAGAGACTTTGCTAAACAGGTGGTCATGTCATGGTTTCTTATTTAATAAACAGAGCTGCTCTGGACATCTTCCAAGAGACAAAGGTGTTGGCATTCTCATTTTCATTGTTGTGTTTAAAGTTTTAACTGTTTCTTAGCACTGTAAAATACAATCATGAGACTTCTGAACATCAGTGACAGCAGAGTGTTATTAAGCAGGCTTCCTTTCCCAGCGCCTCTCGGAGGTGAGTGCTCCTCCAGGCCTGTGCCTTCCACGTGGGAAACTGCTGAGGGAGGAGATTCCCCATGTGGTATTAATTCAAGAACAGGAATGAATGATTAAGGTCCTGAAGACATCTGGCAAAGCCAAGGAGCCTCAAACCAGTTGTCTAGGCACAGGTATGAAAAGGGAACATGCTAGCGCGGGCAACACGTAAACCCAGAGTGGACAGACTACCCCCCACCACTGCTTCCCCGCAGAGAGAGAGCCCAGGGGAGAGCCGTTTATTGAAAATAAAATACTTAACTCCAGAGAGGCAGAGATGTTGCAAATGGCCCAAAGCTAAGGCAACAATTAACACAGCTTTCACTTTATTTGCATTTTATTCTTCTTTTTTTTTTAAATCTATACAGGGAAAGAAAAATTTCTGGGGTCAGAATGAGGTGCAGATTTTCAGTAATGGGCTCAACAGAATGGATGCATAAATCCCATTAGCAGTAATGGAAATTGCTTTTCTAACCCAAATAATTGAAATTATGTGCTGACTTTGCTGTCTTCTACAGTAGTAGCTCTGAATCCTGCATCTTTGGTTGCTGTTGGTAAATAAAATGGGCTTTTTTTCTACCAGGACTGTGCAGACAAAAGAAGTCATCTTCCAGATTTGAAAGCAGGTCTGCTGCTGCAGAGCCACCAGGCTTGCTCTGGGACCTCTTGGAAAAGGCCAGGAGCTGATGAAAGTGGGGACAGAGAAATGTTGCCATAAGGGATGTGCATAAGGCTGCATGTGGCACATGTGTGTGGTACACACACCAGTCAGTGTCTAAGGGATTGTATTTACATGGCTCATCTTCATTCCCTGGTGAGGCAGGATTACATGTTTCCCTGTGTTTTCAAAAAAACCTACTGTTGTTCTGTTCTGCTATGACTAAGGATGTGACCCTCCAGGCAGGGAATAAAATTGCTCTTTAAAAAACAAAAGTTAACTAGAGTTAACAAGTCACCTTCTTTTGGTAAAACTGGTTCTTCCTCGAGGGCTCCTTGAATTTACTTTCAGCTTCCAGTGATTTTAATGTGGGCAAGACTTACACTAGGCAAGGAGGACAGCAATGAGATATTGGCAGAGCCTTTACTGATCCCAGATGTTTTTCCCCAGTAAAACTATGTGCCTTTAAAGCTTGAATGTATTCTTGACAGGTCTGGTCCTGCCATCTGCACAGTGCCTCTTCCTGGGGATATTGGAGCTGGTTCTGCAGGCAGCCACCCTGCCTTGTCCTGCCTGTCGTGTTTGGTGTGCAGACGCATTTGTGTGTGAAGAGTGAGTCTGACCCATGCTCTAAAACCTCCTGCGCAGATGAGCTTTTACACTGTTTATAGTCTAAAATCTGGAATTGCTCCTGGTTGATTCCACCCAAAGCAACCATAAGGAGAATTCAATGCAGCATTTCTCTTCAATACTTCATTTAAATACAGCAGAGGAGACTCCCAGCAGGGGACAGGCTTTGAGCACCATCAAGACATGCTTTTTTGCTCAGGAGTTTGCATCTCTTTTCTGGGGTACAAGGAGGAACAGTGCCCATCACTTCAGGAGGGATGCAGTTAGCTGCAGTATGAGAGTCATTAAAACGTGTGCTGTTGATGCTCTAGCATTGGACAGTTCTGATTTTCACAACTTCTGCTGGGTTAATAAATCCCTAATTAAGGTTTTATGAATGCTGGAAGGACGGTGTGTTGCACAGCTCCAGCAGTCTGGAGGCATGTTCAGTTCTGTCGATCAGCCCTTGTGCAAATGAGAAGCAGCAGAGTTAGGACAGGCTCATTATTCCTGCTGTGTTGACACTCATGTGAGCGACAACTACAATTGTAGTGGATCAAGAAATTACTGTGAAAGTTGCCAAGACACGAGGAGTGAACTATTTCCCATGTAGGGCCCTGGTAAATTGCTGCCTTGGCTGTGCTGGTCAAGCTCTTCAAAAACCCTGGGATAATCCTGCATATACAGCTATAAACATTGTAAAGCAGGAGAACTGGATGTGCCTAAGAAGTAAATGACTTATAGCTTTGGTCACCCCTAGTGGTCAAGACCTTCTGTGCCCTTAGCACTTGTGCTGTTTTGATACAACTGCATTGAGGGTGGAGAATGTGCAGCGATGAGGAATGGCTGAACCCGAAGGACCCTCTGTACTTTACTAAAAATAGTGTAATTAAAAAAAAAAAAAAGAAGCTTTTGCAGTTCTGCTAGGGGAATGATAGGACAACTTGCCCAAATACATTTAAAATGTGAGATTTGAGATGGCACTGGAAGAATAGAGATGTTGTTTCCAGCTACAGTAGATTCAGTATCAAAATGAACACTTAGCACAAGTAATGTGAGGTGCCTCTGCATCCCATGTGCATATTCAACCTTCAGAATAATTAAAGCTGATCGTTGGCTTTCTTGTAATAGCACCTTGCCAGTGTGCTGCAAGATGTGCATGAAACCTGGCAACAGTGCTGAGAAATGCACAGGACCATGGAGAAAAAGCTGTAAGACTCAATGGCCATTGGCAATATTCCTAGTGATGGCACCTGGAGGACTTTGGCTCTGGTGTTCCAAGTAAAGCTGCAGCTATTTTCACTGGATGTTTTCAGCTGAATCATAGTGTGTTCTCTAGAATAGCAGACTTATTTCACAAAATTCAGTGTGGTAGAGCTCAAATGGTTGTAAGAAGCTGAAGGTGATGAAGCAAAAAGATGACCCTTTTGGATAGACAAATTGGGATAGGTATTTTTTTCCAAAGAGGGAGGAGGTGGAAACACTGATCAACTAAGATTAAAAATAAAGTCAGAAACCAGTTCTCAGCTAAATGAATACAAAGGACAACAACTTGTGCAATTACATATCTTAATAAGGAACAGATTTGAAGAATGAGTATGATTCATAAATGTAGGGGAAGAAAAATTATTTTGGTATTAGAAGTTGAGAAATCAAGCATCAACATAGAGCTACAAATAAAATTAATTATTCTTTTCAGTACTTATAACAACTTAGCAGGGCTTGTCTCCATTTCTAGATTCATTTAATAATTTGCATAGCATAGCACGAACCATGTGTTTATGAAACCCTCAAATATAGTAAATCATAAGGCAGTGCCAATTTGTCTTGATTAAATTCAGATGAAGTCTAGGTACACAAGACCAAAGAGAATCAGCTCCCTGCTGCTGGCACTGTCCTGTAATGTCCTTTTTTGAGCTGAAACATCTTAGTTGGCTGAAATAGCCCTGAACATTTCACAGGTCTGTAGGAGGGTGTCGTGCTCTCAGTCCCATTTCCCCCTTTGGCTTTCTGTCTCAAACAAGGTTGAATTTTGGGGCAGGGTACCAACCACATGTAGTATCTCTGCACAACTAAGGAAACTTGTATAATTTTCATCTGTATAATTTTTGAGGAAGTTAATTGCATTTCCAGTTACTTCATTTCATCTTTCTCAAAGGATAAATACAATTCATTATGGTTTGTGCCCCAGAGTAAATGAGGATTTTAATGAATATGAACAAGATCTTCTCAGTCACTTAAGAGCAGAGGTCACTGTCTCTCAATCTCATTGAAGAGTATGGGCATGTTTTCAAACTTCAAAATACAGAAGTGACTATTAAAATATCTTCTGTGTCACTTTTTAATCTGACATTTTTTGCCCCCTTCCTCAAGTATAAAAAGAAGCAGAAAATAAAATAACAGAGCACATTGAACCCTTGTCCCTAATGTCTGCATGACTTAATGCTTATTCTTTCTTCTCCAACTTAATTCTTCAAACTTTTGGCATGTCCACAGTATGAAGTCTGCCCAGATTTCAAGTTTTTTTGTTTCCAAAAAGAATCCGCGATTTATGTGTCCTGCAATGACTATCAGAGCTGCCCTCAGCTCGAGGGCGAGGTAACAAAGGATATACTCTCAGCAAATAACCATTGCTCTAAGGTGAGGTTACTTGTCCAAGTAGGAAGTTGAGGGAACCTGGAGCTGCTTGGGTCTTGAAGTATAGTGGAAAATTTTGGTGTCTTACTGAAACGGCTGTGAGAATTATTAAGACATGTTCAGGAGTTCTGTCGTGTTTTTTAAGCAGTGTCCTAGGTAGCTGCACATACGAATTATTTTGACTTTACTTCTCCACAGTCCTGCCTACACACTTAATTTGGTGCATTGCAAGTGGGTGCTAATGGTACCGTGTGAGAACTCTTTGCAGGAATGGCTCCTGAACACCGCAGCTTAATGGAGTACCCAGAATTCATTTCATTATTCTTTTTCTGTAGAAGAGAGGCATTGCAGCAAGCAGGATTTTACAAATAACCTCCAGCTTCCTAAAGACAGAGTCACATCTGGAAGATTCCCATCTGAAGGTACTAAAGAAGTTCTGTATGGAGATTTGCTTTCTATGTAGATATTGTTTTTTTTCCAAAACTCTGCATTTGGTTAAAATGAGATATTTACTCCGAGTGTTTTGTGGTTAAGGTTAAGGATAAACTTTTCAGGAGTGCCTAAATAAAGATGTTGTGGATCTGATTTACAAAGGTATTTGTAGCTGGTTAAAGTTATGGAGGGATGTTTACTGGGATTTACAGAAATGCTAAGGCACCTCATTCTCCTTGCAGCCACACTTGCTAGATATTTTTTTTCCTGTCATTCTCACTAACTGCTGCTCCAAACCCTGAGTCAATTAAACACTTTTTGTATAACCAGCCCAAAGATACACAGGCATGGTTGGAAATTTAGCCAAATAGGCTGCTTCTCCTAAGAATAGGCTCCTGCATCTTGTCTCTGTGGCAGTATTTGCTCACATGTCTCAGTGAGTGAAGTTCACAGGCGTAGTCCTACACCTCATATAGCTTGAATGCCACTCAGACGGTTTTCTCCTAATCGTTAGGTTCTTTGGGGGTTTGTTGGGTTTTGTTCTTCCCTCTATGGGCAACCCCACTTGTTGTGGGGAGTCTTCACTGTGTAAAGACTTCATCACAGATCAGAGTACAATAGTTCCTACAGTTGTTTCTCACTTGAGTATTACTTTCAGTGCCCTTATAAGCATCCATTTTTCAAGTAAATATTTTATACAGGCTCTTTGTATCGTCTGCTGGGAGATTATTTCACCCACTAGATAGTACTTCATATTTAAAAGCGTTGATCTCTAGAATACTGCTTACTAAGCAAGTGAGCAGAGGTGGAGAGCTGCTTCAGATAGTAAGGTATATCCATGCCATCTACAGGTAGAAGGATGAAGCTGGGAATGTGCAACTTTATCTCCTGCGCTGCCCAGGTTTGCTCGCTCAGATTCTGCTCTCAGTGGCAATGGGCTCCACTGTGCACGGTGGTGACCAGCGGGAAGGGCTGAGGACAGGGCTCTGGGTATGGAGCCCCATCAGTCCCTTTCTGGCAGGGTTGGTGTAGGCAGCAGGGAAGCAGTGAGTTTGTGGTATGTGGCTGCGACTCTGTAAACTAGAGTGGCTGTGAAGTTCATGTTCGTCACCTTGGCAGGAGGCATGAGGGGTGCCCAGCTGTGGGTGCCCTGGTGCCCCTCCCTGGTACAGAACAGCATGAAGGAAGTCATCCAAAAAAGGCTGCTGCAACAGGGTGCTAATATAATCCCCACGATCAAGGGGAGAAGCTGAAGATGTTTGATGAAGAGGGAGGGGGGAAAAAAAGGTCAGTGGAGCCCAACAGTTTGTCAGGGAAGAGAGAACTTTTTAATTGACTGCCAAACCATAACCTTGGAAACCTAAGGAAGAGAGGCATCAGCATGTCTGTCAGCACAGATCGGCATCAATCTTCTCTTGCTAGACAGCAACATGATTACTTCTGGGATAATGTCAACAACTTGGAAGTGCAGAAAACTGATCTGGCCTGTTACAAGGGAAGGGAGGATGTGGGATGCTCTTCCTCCCCTTTGTTCGTTCAAGCTGTTTCACTTAAATAGATTGTTTACAGCTATTTTTTAATTAGGAATAGTTAAAACCTGTATTTCTGTTTTGAAAGATCCACTTTGTTATGGCCTATTCCAAAATAAGGTCAAACTGGGGACAAGTATAATTGTAACAATTTTTTTTTTCTGTATTTCCTACAGATTTGTGATTTCCTTTGTCTTAGCCTAAGTTATTCTAGCAAGACTGGTATGGGGGGGTTGATAAGAAATACTGCTAAATAGTTTCAATTTTAGCAGAAAAAAAATCTTAAATTATCAGAAAAATTTTACTTAACAATGCATTACCTGGGCAAAGATTTGGAATCAGGTCTGGCTAGGGAAGAAAATATCTCCTCTTCCTTTTAAAAGCACGTTCCTAACTATTTGGTGGTCTTTGGGACCAGTCAGCAGTCCTGCACATCCCGTGATGGGAGCTCATCTCCTGAACAACATCCAGAGCCACTGATGGAGCACCTGAGGCAGTCATTTGTCTCACTTCGCATGAAGATGATGTATAACAGGAGCCTTCCTATGAGGCTGCTAAGGGGCAACTTCACAGTGCTGTGCTACATGACTCTGTCTGCCCTAAGACATGAGACAAGGCATTGTTCCCACTCTGCTTTTCAGCTCCATGGGGTCATGGACTTTGTCCAGGATTTCTCACCTGTGGAACTGCATGTCCAGAACAAAATGTTGCTTCTTGGAGGGAGCACCAAGCATCCCTCCTTACCTGCTTCTCTGGTCAGCTGCATCTCTTCTTGGTGGCTCTAGTAAACCCAGCGTGACCCACATCTCCTGCTGCGCTCCGAGAGGCACGTCTTCGGGAGCCCCAGGTAAAATGTTATCACTTGAGAGCTTGTCCTATGTGTCCTTCATGCTACATTTCTAGCTGTGAACTCAAACACCGCTGGGCTATAAACGCAGGTCAGGAAAAGTCATAAGCAAGGGACAGTCCGGAGGCACTCTGTCCTGCCTTGTTTCATGACAAAGGTTATGAGTAGAGTTGTGTAAATAATTAGTTATTATTTTTGTTGATGGGTGGCTGGACTGCCTGGAGTTACACACACTGATATTTTTTCTCTTATTGCTGAAATGAAAACCCTCAAAAATCAACTTTGCATCAAATTAAGTGCTTTTGATTGATCCAGAACTGTTGGGTTTAGCTTTGTTTTTTGTCATACTACTTGTTTTGCTCCAGATAAACTACAGCAGTTCTTTTTAAAAGAGAAAATGTACTGAACTGTTGAAAAAAATTGGACATACTGGATTATAGATGCAATGTATAGTGACTGTGTAACATGATGAGATTTCTACTCTTGTCATTCTGCTTAGAAAAAAAAGAATGTTTTCTGCCACTGGAAAGCGACTATGGATTAGCATGGTGTCTGCTCTCTTCATTTTGGTTCTGCAATCTGTTCTTGGGTTTGGAACACCTCTGCATTTTCCTGTGTAATGGCAAGGCCCATGGGAATGAGGTGCATGTTGTAAATGAGGTTGTGTCAAGATGCTGTGATTTATGACCATAATATTGCAGTCTTGTCCCAACTTCTCTGCACAACTTATCCTGATGTCTTCTACTGTTATTTGGGAGGAGAAAGGGGACCTTAACTTACAGCTCAATTTATATTAATTGCATTTCCTTTTTACATGCGTAGACCAAACTTTTGCTACTTGTTTTGCAGAAGTTTAGGGGAAGTAATCAACAGTACCATGCCCCCATCTACAGCATATTTCAAACAATTCATATGACATTTTCTGAATTAAAAATAATTAGTAGCATAAATGATCAAAGCGGTTTGTCAAAGGGCAAACATCTGTGCTGTCTGAAAAGCTTTGAAGGCACCAGCATATTAACACCAATTAAATCAATGATATATGGGACTGTGCTAGGGAGCGGCCTTTGTGGGCGTTCTCCAAACAACTTGAGGTATGTTAATTTCCTCCCTGAAGTGCTGGCAATCAGTTTAAAAGCCCTTTGGTGTATCAGACCTCCTTTATTCCCACCTGTTCTGCTTTGCTCCAGAGCACCTTGGCTGAAGGCTCCCCCATGCATAGGTACTGCGTTAGAAGAGAGGGTGAGTGCGTGAAGGGGTGTGTGAGCACCCTCTATGTGTGATGACCCTGAGACTCTGTTTCACGGGGTCTAACGGGCAACTTCCGATTATTCAAGTACAACTTCAGTTGCTTTCCCAGTTGCTGATGGAAAGATGAGGTGAATGGTGGCAGACAGCAACCATCAGTGACAGAGGGATTTAGCAGAAGACCTCAGACAAACCTCTAAGTCTTAGCCCTGTGTTGTTTTGTTCACCTACAGAACAAAAGTGAGTTCATAGAGATTCAAAAGCTTATCCCCAACCAGCGTGTGTGCGATGGGTAGTTTTAAGGTGGTATTTGAGGAGGATGGTATGATATCGCACCAGGAGAGTGATTTTGCAAATGATTCCAGGCTTGTACAAAATCTGGGAGCAACATGTGAGCACACACTTCATCACTGTGTGACCCATCAGGATGAAAATCTCTGGACTTGTTTTTAATTTATTCTGAGGACCCACAATACTGCATTTTCTAAACAGATCTCAGCATGGACTGCTGTAGTGCCTGGCGGTGGCAGAGCAGGAGCCAGCATGGCAGGGAGGAGTAGGAGGAGGATGGAGGATACTGCTGCTGGGCATACAGGGCTGGCTCGCTGCAGCTCATTGGGGAAGTATACTTAGGGAGTCTCCTAATAGTTTCGTCACTTGCACATTTGCACAGTTCCTCTTTCATACTGGTTTGGGTTTTTTTAGTATCAGATAGAAATTAAATTGGAAATTGTATGTGGCTTTAAAGGGATGGAAAAAGTGACTCCTTTGACATGGCTGGGAGAAAAACAGGTCTTATGAATTTCCACAAAGGCTGGTGGGAGATCTCAAGAGGGGAGTATCGCTGTCTAATCTGTGAGCTGTAGACACAGCAATCAAGCCACTGAGGCTAAAGTCTGCTGAAGTTAGGAGAAAATTTGTCTCCTGAACGTGGGTGTATATTGTCCCATGGCAATGTTTCCATAAAAAATAATTTCCATACAAGATGAAGACCTTTTCATCACTTTCTTCAGTACTTACAGCTGATTTTTTCCCAATTGGTGAAGTTCTTGCCTTTGCAACAACCCCTGGACTGGGCTACAGCATTTCTATAACCCTATCTTACTGAGAAGCGGATTGCAAGGAGCCCACAGCACTCATCTGTGAGCACGTTCAGCTACAAAGGAGAGATGTGAGCCTTGGTGTTCAACACCCAAGGCTAGTCCCTTAACCCTGGACCAATATCCCTGCCTTTAAGTTGATTTATGTGCAGGATTTCGCTTCTTCATCAAAGTGTATACCGCAAGTCATGCAGACACATTCTGCATTAACACATGTAGAATATATGGGTTCTTACAATCCAGGTTTAAATGCACATTTCCACAAAACAGGGTGCATTGTATGGGTGCATACAGTTATTTGCATGTCATGTGAGGCTGTCTGTTTAAGATCCACCTTCCAATTTAAAACACGTATCCTAGTATTCATGCTAGAGAGAGACCTTATCCAGCCTCTTCTGGAAAAGCTGGGCTTTGTAGCCTTTGGGGCTAAAGGATCTAGTTATAAAAGGAGGATCCGTGCAGTCAATCTGGGAAGCTTGTTGGGTAATTCAGCGGAGCAGACTAACCTAACAACTAGGATGGTGAAAGTCAAACGTGCATTCTGCTGCTGAAGCCCAGTTGTGTACTTCTGTCCGGAGCAGTTCTGCTCACTTGAATGGTTGACTATGAATTACTCTTGATAGACGCCTTGGTTACTAACAGGTTCAGCCAGCAAATGACTGATGCGGAAACCAATAGGCAAACAGAGCTTTAGCCTGAAAGTTCTAGGTATGTTATGCCATTGAGACATTTTTATCCTATCTGCTCAGCATCTCCACTCTGCATAAAAATTCTTACCAGCCCTTTAAATTTAAGCAAATTAAGGGCACACACTGAACTACTTGTTATTAATATCTCAGCACTATTTTCTAATTCCCAATTCATGCTTGAAATGGATTAAAACTGCTAATCCTTGACAAGGCAGCAAAATTTGATGCTAATTTATTGATGTGCTCTTTTAAGAAACTTTGGGTTTCATGTCTATAAATTAAATTTAAACAGAGCATTCAAGGTCCTTCCCAATTTACAGAGTAGAGAGCAGAGATCTGCGTGCTGAAACATCGCATGTCCTTGAGCTTACTGTACTGCATGGCTGAGGAGGGATTGTCTTGTTTTCCTAAGGGGATGTGTTTGTGCCTTGATAGCTGTCTCTTAAGGTCGGCCATGCCGATGGCTTCTCCATCTTACGCTGCTTGGGTTGTCTTGGTTCACCTTGAAGAGCGCTCCAACCTCTTTTCTCCCACTGAGCTTTTTCCTCCCGTCCCGAGCTCAGGTGTTGCTCGGTGCTGTAGCTGGTTTTTCACGAGCTATCCCAGATGTGGGATGTCAGTGCTGAGCCTGGGAGAGGCTCTGTTTTTCTGCAGGAATTATTTTAGAGTCCTTGCACATTTTTCATTACCTTGGAGCCTTATTTCAATCTTAGTCCTGTACGTTTATGTTAGTAACATGCTCCTTTACCAAAGGAAGTTTATTATTTTCAGAACATTGCAATTATGTAGCAATTCTTGCTTTCCTTGGTTGTTGTTTTCTTGCCTGGGAAGAAGTAAATACTGGGGAAGCTCAGAAAAAGCCTGCTGTAGGAACCTGTGCTCTGTGACTTCTTCGCATGGAGCAGAGCTGCCCTTTTCTGTAACAAGCCTTTTCCAACCACACGGACACCTTTATAACTCCGGGAAAGACAACAGAAATAGCCTGTGGCCAGACTCTGTGCCAGACTCCTGAGCTGCATCAGCTGCTGGGGCAGGCTGCCATGGAGGAGGCAGCTGGCCTGTGCTTGGAAAGCCAAGTGATTTGAAATCTAGGAAAAGCAGGTAGCTAACAACACCATATTGACCGTGGCTGATGCTACAGTGAACTCTGTGTGGGCACTGAGGCACTAATACACCATTCCTTTGGGTGGTTGGTTTCTTGTCCTACACATATATTTGAGGGTTTGACATTTCTGTCTTGCCTTAGGTCAAAAACTTGGAATTTTCGAAGTGATTTCATCCCAACACTGCTTCCCTCATCCTGTCTGTCATCCCAGCTATTTTTGTTTCGGAAATGCCCACGCAAAATGTTTTGTCAGCTTTAAAAGCACCTCATAATTTGACAAATCAATGGAAATAAAACTTTCCCTGAAGAATATTTTAAAAATGGCAATTATCACCTCAGACATTTCTGGGAAATTGATAGCAGGTTTTATAAAAATCTAAATGACTTCACAATTAAAAGAGGCAATTGCTATGGAACTCTAACAAAACTTTTGGGCAAACTGACTGCAGTAACGGTGTTCTTGCCAGCTCTGAAAAACATCCTTTATTTAAGGCAGCCTGTGATTCCAGATGTCACAATAGGAAGTAACTGTCTTGCTATGGACATATTTTCAAAACCGAGGTGCAGGTGGAAAGGGCCTGGCACAGCGCGTCAGAAGAGGATGCAGCCAACGCTGCCTCTTCCCAGCCGGCACAGGGGGTACCAAAGAGCAGCGCAAGTTTAATATATACATTAATATAACTAGGAAATGAGGCAGCTCTCCTTCTGAGTCTTTAAAGGTCATGAGTGCCATTTTTTTCCTTAGGTATTTGCAGCAAAATGTTGATTTTTCACAAATTCTGGGCCAAATGTGTCACTTGCAACTGCCGCACCTCCCTCCCCGTGTTCCTTTGCTCCTTCCTGGTGCTCTCCTGGTCCCTGTGGTGAGAACCAGTCTGACTCTCACTCCTCAGCACTGCTTGGCTCTGCTTCAGATGCTGCTGACTGGACTCATCTCTAAGCTCATTATGTCAGGAATTTCCTTTATGTTTTTGCACAAAAAGGGGTGTTTGTCCTGCTGGATCCTCTTTGCTGAGTTGGGATTATCAGCATGCTTTGGCAAAAAATGCGTTCAGGCTTATCTGTACTTCTGCTTGTCCATAAATACCTGTGGAGTGAGGAGAACACATATATGTACCTGTGAACAAATACCAGCTCGTGTTTCTGTCTCTATTATGATTTTGACAGCATTACTGTGAAGAACTTCTCTGTCTGGCTGTCAAAGGTTTGTCACTTAGCCCAGTGAAGTTTTGGAAACTCAGGGGAGAGTGAAGCTTGTAATTCTCAAATGCTGGGACTGGGTTGATGGGGTTGGCAGTTGGCGAACGTAGAGCTTGTCCAGGGCATCTCAGCTTTTATGGGATTTCCTTGCAGAGATTTTCCATCCTGAGACCAAACACGTTCCCACCTATATTGCACACAGGGTTAGCTTTGCTGGGTTTCCTGACATGCTTTGTCCTCTTACCAAGCAACAGCTTCTAAATGAAAAAAGCAAATGGTATCTCTGAGCCTGGATATTGCAAGTATTGAGGGGTGATTCCTAAGCAGAATCCTTGGCCTGGAAAGTTGAATGCACACTGAATTTTCTCAACATATCTTTGCTTCACTGCTAGTAAAGCTGCATGCCAGAAAGAGGACAAGACTAGGTCTGCCTGGCATTTGAGTCTGTTTTCCACAGCAGGCAGGGCTGGCTCCCATTTAGCACTGCTGAAAAATTCCTGAGAAAAAGCCAGTGGCTAAGACACGTAATGTTAATTACAGATAACGTTGACTGAAATACCTGGAGGAGACAGGCAGTAGCTGCAGTATGTAGAATCCAAAGGGACTTGTCTGAGTGGCATTAATTTTTAACACTTTAATCAGGATAAATCCCTCTACGAAGTCTTACAGGGAGCAGGAGAAGTCTGTTTAATTTTTGGAGTATAACCTGAAGGAGAGTGCAATAATTTCAGCAATCTCTAGTGGTGACAAAGTTCTTAATTGGACAACAAGAAAAACAAACCTCTCATTTTTACCCAAGCCATTTAAAATTCAGCTGGAGTCAGAGAGAGAGCAGCAATTCCATTATCTTTAGAAGCCATTCCATGAGATTTAAATCTCTTACATGCCTAATGTTTTTTTTTTTTCTTAAGTGAGACTTCATGCTGCCCTGGTAGACACTTCCCTGCTAAAGCCAAAGGGGGTTTGCCCAGGAAGGTGCAGGTTTCTCCCCTGCTGCTGCCATTTGCGTGGCCAGCTGTGGGGCAAGCAGTGCAGAGGGGACCTGTGCAGTGAGGGAAGGGGAGCGGTGGCAGAGGACCTGCTGCATTCCTCTGCACCCCCAGCAGCTCTTCATCCTGCGCCAAAAAAAAATCCTTTCTCGCCAGAACATAATAGTGTGCTAATAACCTTTCAAAGCCCGGAGCTGTATTCTACAGGTGTGTGAGGCATATGGCTTCTCCCCTATTAGCAATGCAAATTTAATCAACCAGAATAATATTCAAATGGTTGGCTCAGCACGAGCCAGCAACCGACAAGCAGTTGTCGCTTCTTCCCGCTTTTGACAAACGTAAGAAAAGAACTTTGATTAAAACTTCAATTCTCCTTAAAACAGATATCCCTTTGAATGAAAGGAAGAAACGTCCTCTAGAAGATCTATTGCATTTCCACTGCCAGTTCATAGGAAAACTGCTTTTCGTGTCCAGATCTCAGCAACATCAGATAGAAAAATCTGTTACTTTCCAGCTGAAAAGTAGTCCCTGTCACTAAACATGTTGTAATTCAGCAAAGTGACAGAGTTCAGCTTGATCTGCATATTTTCCCATTTGGGATTTTTATTGCATTTCAATTTAATTTTGTAGCAGGATGCTGTTTGTTGTTGCCTGGCTCTTGCTAATAGCCTCAATATGCTGTATGTCTACTCTTCTGTCTGTCAAACAGCGCCAGGTCACTGGGTTTATAGACTTCAGCGCAGAGCAGAAGTCTGGAGTGTTTTAATACTCTCCTCACTGCAGCAACACAGCCGTAACTATCAAAGTCACGGTGACACCCCTGGGAAAGGTCAGCGTGGTCACATTTAATGGCAAGGGCAACAGAGGCAGGGACTCACCAAGCCAGAACCTGACCCCAGGGTGCTGTGCCCCGTTTGCTAGTTGGCATAAGCACATCTTTCTGGTGATTTGCAGAAGATGGTGGTGGTTGGAGTTTTGTTTGAATCTTCTGGGAATAGTGAAAGGCGGCCAAGGACAGAATACAGAAATGAGGGTCTAGGCACAGATTGCTCTCTTAAAAGCTGCAGGTTAAAATATACAGGGGGCTGTTTAGGGATCGCCTATAAATCTGAGTGATACCCTACAGACTAAAACAAGACACAGACATTATTCTCTGGGCGATACATTCTCAGACGGGGCCCTACAGAGAGATGTTGCAGTTGAGGCAGGTCCAGTTGAAGTAAAGGTCTGCACCAGGCTTGTCCAGGGACCAGGACCGGGATGCTGACATTGAAAACATATTTGTTGTATAGAGATTTGTTCCTGCGCTGGGTCATGTCACAGGTAGCACAACTGAACAGGAGACTCCCTTCACTGACCCCTTAACAGCATCCCACGTTCCTGGAAGGGAATGGCCCTATTCCTTGGGGTGTTTGGGGGAGCTTTGTGGTGTTCCTGGGCTAGCATGGACCCTCCTGCATGGACCCAGGGGGTTGGCACTGGCTGCATGTTACTGATGAATCTGGTCTTTTAGCTGCGGCATAAATACTGATTTTTGTCTGGCTGTCACCAGGTTTTACCTGATAGCGCTTCACTGGAGTTCATTGATGCTGGTGAAGACAAGATCTGGTCCTGTAGCCTGCCTCCAAAACAGCTGTATCCGTGTCCTGTGGTAAGTAAAACTGCTTCTCTTTCCTGTTTGCCTATAAAATGCACATGGCGCCACACTCCAGGGCCACCACCTCTTGTCATCTGGGCAGTTGGAGGGAACCATAGTGTCATCTAGGAGGGCTGCAGGATTCCACTTAAAACCTCAGATAATTGCGGTCACTTTATTTTCCATTTACTTAGTGAAAGAAAATGTGAAATTACCACAGCAGATAATTATGGTAGTAGGTTTCTTGTGTTCTTGTTCATTACATGCTGATTGAGAATGTGTCGCTAATGACTTTGCTGAGTTATTTCAAATAATATTATCATTTATGGGACTAGAAACAGTCTTTTCATTGAAGCCCCTTTATCTGAAGAGGCCCTGCACGACACATCCTTTGAAAGGACCTTTTGATCATAAAAAATATCAAAGTCTGACTGTTGCAGAAACATGGAAACTGAGTTGCCTGGAGATGCAGAGGTAGATCCCATGGTGCATGATAAAGAAGGACTTGGCTTATTTTGTACTGTTTCTGCTACGCCTGTGATTGTACTCATCTGCTGCTTTCCCAGGACTGGCCAGACACAGTGCCTTATAGATTTCAGCCGTGGCTGAGGTTTACCAGTGAGATCTGAAGTTATTAGGGGCGTGGAAGCACTGCGGGAGCTGTGTTCCCATGAGGGAAATCGGAGTATGGCCAGCCTAAGGAAAATACAAAGATAAAATACAAATGCTGGACTTCAGCAACCAGAGTCTGTCTGTGCTGGGAGCAGAGCGGGTGGCAGGCAGGTCTCTGAGATGTCCTCCTCCCAGAGTGCTGCTCCAGGGGCTGTGCTGCACCTCACTGCCCGTTGCTGCTCTCCACATCCTTGCCTTGTTTAGGAAATGGCATCTCACTGCCATGAACTTTGTGGATGGGGTTACTCATCCCGTCTGAGGCTCTTTGATTTATGTAGGATCTTGTTTGCAGGCTCTTTGCAAAGTTGTCTGCTGCTGATAAGTTAGTACTGTAGCCAGCATGTTTCTGGCCTCCAGCCAGGTACGTGCAGTGCTTCCTGAGATACCGTCTGCTCCTTGCTTGAATTTTTAAGTGCTGACTGTTGGCCCTCGAGTGCCATCACCCTGCAATCTCACCCACGTGGCCTTCAGCCTAATGCCAGTGCTTCATGGGAGGGCTGTGGGGCATTGTCCGTACCAAGGACAAGGCTGGACTGCAGGGATGTGGACAGCCAGGGAGTGTGGGAGCAGGTAGTGATGCTGGAGGGCTAGGAGCAGACCTCCACCACCACGTGGACAACAGGGAAGAAGGGGAGAGCAACGATCACAGTTCATAAGGGGGCTGCAAGATATGATTGGAGCAGAACCACATTGGGAATGGAGGTAAACCTCAGCCCTCGCAGGAGGAAGCAAAGCCCCAGGGCTCCTGGTGCATTGTCACGCAGGACTGTGGGTAGCAGAAATGCAGTGGCGAATGCAAGCAGTGTTCCCAGTGAGCTCCACAGGGTGCAGGTTTCACGTGTGTCTTTCACAGAGCTTTTATTTTTGTTTTCCTGGGGAAAAGTACACTTCAGTGTCTCTTCTTGCTGCATCTCTTTCCTCTTGTAGTCAGACAGGGCAGTGTGAGTGCCTGAACATCTGTTGCCATTCTGGGGTTGCGGCTTGGTTGGGGTTTTTTGGGTTTAATAGAACTCGTTCAGCAGTGAAAAGCAGTGAGCAAAGAGTCTTTGGGCATTTTGATTCCCTTGATTGCTGATTATTGTTTACTTCAACCTCTTGAAAAGGAAAGCACTTCTTACCTCTGCACAGGAGATGAAGCCATCTCTTTAGCTGCAGCCTACTTAAGAAAAAAAAAAAAAGGTGTTTTTCTGATGCCTGTGTTTTCCCCTGAGAAAACATGAAACACAATGGAAGGAGTTTAAGCAAAAAGCCAAAGTCCTTGGACTCCAAAGGCATCAAAGCTGAGCTACTTTCCTTTGAAAATAGTCTTTGGGTGGGTTATGATTATTCCTAGGCATTTATAATGCCCCCCGTCAGACAGGTTTTCTCTTAACTAATTTTGTCTTCCATTTCTTGATGCTTTTGTCTGTTTTTTTTTACTTTGATGTACTTAGCCGAACAAGCTCAAATATGCTCCCAGGAGAAAATCCAGCTCCGGGAGGTGGTACAGCTTGGGAGCAGGCTGTGCGGGCAGCCCTCCCCAGGAGCCCAGTCTCCCCCCAGCTCAGAATGGTTTCTGCATTGATTGCACATGCCAGCAGATCTGGGTATCCCCTCGGTGCCACCACCCTGTGTGTCCCCTCTCCTCTGTGCTCTATATCCACCCCTAAAAGAGCTCTTGCAATAAACTTTCTTCCTGAGCTTCAGTGTCTGCAAAAACAAG
Source organism: Arenaria interpres (assembly GCA_013399435.1). NCBI lineage: Eukaryota > Metazoa > Chordata > Aves > Charadriiformes > Scolopacidae > Arenaria > Arenaria interpres. The sequence continues at coordinate 787,329 of VXAK01009589.1, read as the reverse complement.
GGATTCTGGCTGTCCTCAATACATTCTCCTTAGACTAGATCAGGCCAGCACAATAAGGTAGTTTGATATTTTATCTTGTTTGTTTTTTAAGCAAAGAAAATGGAGTCCTGCAAGTGAAATATTCACACGCTGATAGTGTTGGCATATGCTCCGTTTGTTTTGATCTGGGAAGGAAGCCTCTCAGATGGAGGCTGCTGCAGATGGGTTTGCAGAAGGGAGGAGTAAAAGGTTAGCAGGGTCCCGCTGCTCTGCACAGAACTGATTAGCTGCTGTCAGTCTGTCTGGTGGATGTGGTCTGTGTGTGGAAAGCAGAAGCTGCAACATTTGCCGAGTCTGTGTCCTGCGGGGTCTGAGCTCTGCAAACCCAACTGCTGGTGGGGGTGAACGTGACATGTGGTGATGGTACGGCCTGAAAAGCCACAATCCTGGTGTCTGAGATAGAAAGCCAGAATGGCTTAAGGGGATTGATCCCACAAAGGGCCATCCAGAACTGTGTGCTTTTCATGAAATTCAAACATCATAGATTTGTCTGGGTCATGAGGAAAAACCATCTGTAAGTCAGTCTTCAGCTGAGCTATGCTCAGCTTGTCCCTGGGGGTTGCTCTGGGCAAGAGCAAGCATCAAACACTTCAAAAACGCTTTGGGCAGGAGCAAGCATCCAAAACCTCCTGATATGCTGTGGGGCTGTAGGAGGGTGTGTGTCCTGGGCTGGTTGGATACCTGTGGTAGCCTCACCCCTCCCATCACCTGGCTTTTGGTCACGTAGAGCAGGCATGAAATGGGATTTTTTACCTTCAAACACAGGGAGCTTTCGATGGCTAAAACAATGAAGGGTGCAAAACCAGTCATTCTAGGAAACATCCATGACTTTTTGTCAATGGTCTATGCCAAATGGAAGGGAAAATAGGAAAACTAAAAAAAAATTTTAAAAAAGTGTCACGCTGTTACTGCTGGTGGGTGACACAGATGCTAGATTTATTTAAAGCCTGGGACTAATAGCTACACTGAATGATATGCAGCTGATTCAGGTGATGTATGAATACAACCCAAGTTGGAAGATTTCACAAGACAGTTTTCAAGGCGGAAATTGTTAAGAAGTGCCCTTTACACATCACCAGCTAAGTGGTGTGTATTTGCTGCTCGGAGCTACTGTGCCAGTTGGAGGCCTGCCAGGCTTGTAATGCTGCTTTAAAAGGGATCACTTGCCATGTGGAGTTTTTGCATTTTCTGTTATCCAAACAGACTCACTTGAATGTTAATTTGTTCCCGGCTGCCAAGGACCCAACTCTGCAAAAAAGCCTAACGCAGCAGAGCCCCGTGCCTGCTGGAGGGGCTGCTCCCATCCCTGCTCCACTGGGCTGGAGGCAGGCGCTGGGGACGCTGGCTTGCTGCAGCCAGGGAGCAATCTGTCATTGGGATATAAAATGTCCAGCCACAAAGGCATTTCCTTCTTCCAAAGGGCAATGCTGTGACCTTGGCAAAAAAAGAAAAAAGGACAGCAGCTTTTCCCTCCTGCGGGAGGTGACAGCTGGAGAAGGCATGGGGGAATATTTGGAAAGGAAAAACGTCTCTTGGGTTTTTGGAGCTGGGCTGCTGCGGAGCACCCTGGTTCTTGGATGGAGCCTGCCAGGGGATAGCAGAGTGGCATCGTGAATGTGGGCAGGTCAGTGTGGGTGATCCAACCCATGTGGAATCAAAGCTAAAGCCACCAGGAACTTTCCTGTGCCATCAGCTCACTGCTCCCACAGACCCTGGGTACCAGGTCCTTCAGAGGCAGATTGGGGAGCCCTCTGCATGGGGATGGCCCTGTTGTACCAGGGCCCTGCGATGGGGCCCTCAGACCTTCTTTGCTAGCCCTCTGAATTTTATCTTGTCCTTTTCAAGGTGGCAAAATAGCAGCTGATGACCTTGGCCTGGGCTCAAACAGGATTGTTTGTCATGTCACTTCTAGTTCTTTTAAGTGTTTGCAACATCTTTTGATGGAAATACGTGGGTTTTTCCATGGGTGTGTGGGCAAAAGCGAAGCTACCTCACTGGGTGGCTGCTGTTCATGGCAGAGTAAACTGCAAAGCTCCTGGGCTGGGGGGGAGTGGCCCCCAGGAAAACCAGGGGATGTTCTGACCTGCCCAGGGGCTGGACATGAGAAGAGAGTGAAATACTGATGGAGACGAAAGCAGCTGGGAAAGGACGGCAACACGGAAGGTGTGACAGGAGGCAAAGTTAGTGGGGTTAGTGCACAGACAGTGGGATGTAGTGATTTGGTGTGTCTTGTTACCAGCCTTGTGCTTGGGGTGGCACCCTGTCTCTGGGCAAGGGCAGCGAGCTGACGGGGGGATGCCAGGCTGTGACAGTGGTACCACACTGATGCTTGGTGCGAGGCATTGGGGCGATGGGGATGCATGGGAAAGACCCTCCCACTCCATGCCCACTTGTAGGTGCTAAGTCATTGGAAAGCCAAAAGGCACTGAGCATGCTGAGGTTGGCATGAGCTTTACAAGGCACTGGGCTCTGCACTGAAACTTACTGCTTTGACTAGAAAGCATACAAATAGGTTCAAATTTAGTTAAATCTTGCTCCTCCTGCTTAATTTCTCTATCAACATTTTTGGATGCTTAAAGAAAAATGCAAATTTCTTTTGGTGTCTGTTTTTAGCCATGGAGAAAATGGGAGATTGTTCAAAATTTGATTAAATATTTAAAGCACGGTTTCTATTTAGAAACTGGCACTTTATCAAGTTAAACAACCCATTAAGCTCATAATCACGCTCCATCTTTTGGGGCACAATGCCTTTTGCGTCTTTCGAAATTAGTATTTGTGTCATCACTCAGTATGCTCTGAGGTGAAATTTATCTTCCGTTATATTGTTTCATTTTACTGCTGACTGAAATAATATTTTCAATATCTTTTTCATTGTTTATTTGCGGTTTTTTTTCTGACACATGACTCGTGGAGGAAATTTGAAAACAAGTCACAAAATTGAGATCCCTGATAAGCGTCTAAAACTCCTTAAATATTCTGCCATCAGTGTTCTGTGAGTAATTGTTTTTTTACCTCTAGCAAATGCAGCCAATGTCACTTTGAGAATTGCTGTGGTCTTGTGGCCATTTTGATGTTAGGTGATCAAATATTTAAAGATGCGTTTTTTGCAAAATAGCAGTAGTTGGTTCTGGGACATGGAGTCCAAAAAATTCTTCAAGGGCCAGAAGAAAGAATGGAATCAGATTTCTGTAAGGAGCCGGGATGTCAGAGCACATCCCAAACGCTTGTTGGCAGACAGGGAATTGCTGGCAGACATGATGCCTGTGCAGTAGTGGCATCCCAGGCGTGGGAAGTGAGTCTGTGCCTTCCTGTGCCCAAGGACTGTCTCTGCAGAGTGGGAAGCAGTCACTGTCCCATGTCCCACACGCCAAGCAAGGATTATTTCTGTGTCCACTTGGGTGGTGACCACAGTGCTCTGTGTAGTAAGTCAGGGTAGGTTAGAAGTGCAGCTGTCATTTAGGAGCCTTCGTGCATGCATGATAACAGTGATTTCACCAGAATTCTTCTCCTCCCCAGTCTTACATCAAGGAAAGTTTTCCTTTTTTAGTTACCTCTAAAAATAAATGAGGCAGGCTGCTCTTTCTTTGAATGGTATGTCTGCTTTCTATGACAAGGCTGAGTTAGAAATACATTGCATTCATAGACTGCGAGATACGGCAATGTTTTAAAGCCTCGGATCTTTTTGCAAATGTAATCTTTTCCACGGGATGACTACAAGGTGTGGGTTATTTGCGTTGAGACTTACAATGAATGTTTGCCGGTTAATCTTATGGTATATTACTACCACTATAAAGAATAGTGACTGCAGCAGCAAAGCCATGACTGCACTTTATATGTTGGAAGTGATGAGGTTATATCAGCAGAGCAAGCAACTGAGCAAAATCTATTCTTATTTGTGGGTTGGAATGCAGTTTGATATCTAGTCATAAAATAAATGTAACTTTAGATCATGTTCTTTGATCTGTGCCTCATACTTGGAATTAGTGCCCAGCTTTTTCAAAGATGTTTCCTGCCATTGCTGGCGGTACGTTTATCACAAGGAGTCTGAACATGTCCTGGTATTGTAAGTTAGATCCTTTCTATGTCCGAAAAATTTAAGTGCCATGTTTTCTCAAATGAACTCATCAGAACACAGACTTTCTCTGTCAAACATTTCCCATGATGATTCCTTCCCTTGCTGCGGCCGGGGGGTTACCAAAAGCAGAGCTCCATCAGTTGAGGCTGATGTATCTTGTCCTTTGCAGCTCTGCCTCTGCCTGATGTTCTGCAGCTTTATGCACAATATTCTTGGTTTCTTCTTGGGTTTCTTGTTCTTCTGTGCTAGTTCATATGAGAAGTCTGATCAGCCTTCCCTTGCTTGTTGGTGTACAATAAGCAGTTGTACATTTAAGATCAATGACACTACAGAGTCAATGTCTCTGAGGATTACTGTAACTGCTGGCATTCCATATAAGTTTCTTTCTACCCGTTCGTGCTAAGCAAGGAGTTTCCTGCTTTGCCTCTCTTGTCCCCATCCACTATTTCCATGTTCTCACATTGGCTTTTCATGAACCTCTTTTTGTCCTGATCAATATAGTAGTCATCCACAAATCATTTCAGTGAGCAATGTGCAAGAAAGCATGCTTCAAAAAATACCCAGAGTACAGACAAAGCCACTTACACACCTGGCTACGTTTGTTTTCCTTCGAACTCCCAGCTCACAGAGCAGGATGAATATTTACAGGCGTTGCTGTAACGTGCTCGTTCTTGGCAAAGTGAAATGTTTCATTCTCATAATGTGGGGACAGCAAAGTAAAAACCTTATGCTACAATCAGGCAAGGCATCAGGGGGCTATTCTTTTTTTGCAAAAAATAGTATCGTTAGTTGGATGAGATATTCCTTCATCCCAAATTTCCAGAGCACATTTGTTTCCCTCGTGAATATGAGTAATTTACACCCATCCTGCTAAGATTCCGGACTGACTCAAAGGGGAATACTTGCAGCATGCCACCGAGAGAGTTTAGTCCCAAAAGGGGGGCTGACATGACTTAAAATACCAAAGGAATGAGGCAAATATAAGAAATAGTTAAATACAACTCGTATGATGAAAAATGTCACCACAGCAAAACTTACACTGTCGCAGGATGATCTAAACATTGAAATGGTAGAGGTGAGGTGGAGTGTTAGCAGTGCATTCGCATGTAGTGGGAAAACCAAAGGAGCACTGTTAAAATTGAAGTAAAACCCACAGGTATATAGCAGTTTATGGTGGGATACAAAATAGGAGAAAACTTAAATATGCATGTATATTTTAAAACTCCATCATAGGATAATTTAAAGCACACACCAAGCAGCAGTGAGAAACGACTCAGGGCTATCATTTTTACACAACATTTAGTCATACATTAACTGTTTGCAATACACTCCTCCCCCGGAAACCAGCCCACAGGGAAGAATGTTCTGCTCCTCTGGAAAGTACTTGTGTGAATAAGAAAACAGGTCAGGAGATGCTTATTTACCCTCTATCAAAAGATTGCGATGCTTGCTGGGAGGGGGCTATCTAGAGCAGTCAGATACGACTCTAGGTGATGACTGGGGGTCATAAATAAATAAAATTTATAAATAAGTAGAGTTCTGGCACTTGTTCCCACTGCTGAAATGGGCTGTGAATAGAAACAGGAGACCTGTGCGCTTGTAAAACAAACCAGTTACTAAGAGAACCGTTTGCAGAGATGTGCTTGCAGCTGTGATCCAGCTATATATGGAATGATTTTGTGATGCCTCCCCCATGCTATTACCTCCTGCTCTCCTGCTACCTGTGGTCTTTTTCTGAGTAGATTTACTTCCTAGATAAAAAATACTGGACAATCTAAATTGCTGTAATAAAGTAATTTACTCCTGTTGTGTTTTACTACAGACCTTGAATAAAAATAGATGTACATTTGGAAAGCCTGACTTCCTCCTAAACAATGAAAATGAGGAATTCTGCTGGATAATAAATATTATAATTTAATGTAGCATTTTTAATAATTGTTCAATAATTTCAGACTGCACCTCATTTTCCTTATTTTCACTGGTACCAAAGTAGGGCACTTCTATAGAACTGTTATGCTTGCCCAGTCAGGTTTGGAAGCACCCAGAGACTTGTCTTTCTATTTGACTCCATAAATCCAGGTCTAGATCATTCTAACATAGTAGATCCAACTTTTTTTTTCTTCTTTGTTGGAGGAAGGGACAACAAAACCAGATCTTTCTTATCCAACAGTGTGATTGAAGGACCCCTCACGCCGCACCTGGATGTGGTAAAAGGCTTGATCACTTCAGCTGCCCCGAGTCACACCCTGGCTTTTGAGCACGATGTAATGGAAAATATGCAACCAGTGTACATAACTAATCATTTCCTAACCTACTGCAGCAGCGCCCTGTGTAAAGGTATGCTATTTTAAATCCCTATCACTGCAATGATGTGGATGTGTTATAATCACCTGCTCTTTTTTTCATGTGTCTGTCACCAGATGGCTGTTGTTGATGATTTATAGGATTATATTTCAGACCTCATTAACCAACATAAGAGCATCTATGTGCTAATTTCATCCTGTCAAATATTATTTGTAATAAACATCCTGGTAGTTTCACCCAGTGGGGTTTATTGACTAAAACAGCGATGAGGCAGTACCCACACGCTGATCTGATGGGTCTGTCATTAGTCAGCAGGCTGGGTGGATACACCCCCTCTCAGCTGCTGCGTGTTCCTGTACCCATCCCTGCTCAGCATCTGTCAGATGAAAGAGACCCCTGTTCTGCAGTCCCTGCTACCGTCAGTGGAACGGTCCCACTTAAAGCCCTCCCTTTCCCTGGTAATCTACAGCATCCTTTAAAACATACTCATAACATAGGCCCCTACATGGCTATTTTCTTCTTATCTGAAGAGCTCATGCCAGCATTCTCAGCTTAGGCAGCAAAATGTTATTTATTTTAAGAGCCTGAGGTACCATCTGTTAGCAAAGCAAGGAAAATAGCAGTGCCTGAGGGCACAGCTGACCCCACAGCTCCTGGTTTTGGGTGCTGGGACCCAACTTTCCTTTCCATGATGCTCCACACTTGCCCCAAATTAGAGTAGTTGGGGGTGACATGCTCAAACTACCCGATGTTCTCTGTGCCAGCAGAGTCCAGCTCTGGTATGTGGCTTCTAAACAAGGTTCAGCAAAAAGAGACAAAGTTCAGCAAGGTTATCAATTCCATATCCCTGTGCAGGGCCAACTGCTGTTGCCAGGAGAAGTCCCATTAAAGCAGCTCTTGTTCTACAGCTGAGTCCAAAATCTATCAGCAGAGACCCCAGGATGCAATGAGGCCCCAGGACGGGCTCAGCTCCGCTTGCCAGCTGGCCAGTGGGGCTGAATGCAGAGTGCATCCCGGCCAGTTTAGAATGGGCCTTTATTCTTCTCTACTCTAAAATAGCTACAGTCCGTATGGCATTTGTTGACACTTGCAGAACTAGAAAACAATCCACCTTCACTGCTGTCAGAGTGCTGGGGTCAAAGAAAGAAGGTGGTGCTGGAGAAGGATGTGCACGGAGGGCTGAGGGTATGCGAGGTGCCTATAAGAGACCCAGCCTGTGCCCATAAAGCCATAGGGGAAAACTGCTGGAGAGGACTTTTGCTTCTCCAGGCTGCTGCTGGTGATGCTGGGAGCAGGAGCACCTCTACTACACCTCACGCTCCCACTTGTCCTGAGTGCGGAGCAAGGAGTGGGAAGCTGAACACTAAGGGATCGTTAAGGACACTGAACACTAAGGACTCGCGTAACGCTGTCACACAAACTGAGTATCAGCCTACGATGCTTATTGCCAAAGGCAGGCTGCTGGTGCAACAGAAATAACATTAAATCCTGCTGGAATAGAAATTCTGTGGTTAGGCCCATTCCCAATATTTAGAAAAAACTGAGTGATATGTATTTATTAAAGGCTGCAACTGCTGTGGTGAGGATTGGTACCGCTGGTACCCGTCTAGATGAACAGATGGTGCTTCTCCTGTGTTTTGTTACTGCTGTCACAGACAAGGAGAGCTCCTGTTTAAGGAAAGCCTTGTTTGGCAAGTGTTATTTGCTGGGGCTTGGGATGAGGAAAGCAGTCTGGATGTCAGGTCCCTGCAATCTGTATCCAAGAGCCCATGACTACTGACGTGGATGGGCCCTCTGGAAGCATCACTGGTAGACAGGGCAAAGCTAGGAAAAGAAAAGAGTGTCACAAGCCTTCTGTGTGAAGTCTTGTAGCCTCCTCTGATGTTTTGCTACAGCCCGGGCAGATTTACAGAGGGAAGGAGGTTTCTTAAAGGGCAACAGCTTCTACATTGCCTTCCTGCTGTGGTGGATGCTCCACACTGTGTGGCAGAGTGTGTGGCACTACTCTTGTTTGCTCCATCATAGAATTGTCCTGCTACTCCTCAACCCACGTCCAGTGGGGCTCGGCATCCTCCCATGAGATCTGGCTGCAACACCTTGGGTTTGTCCTGACAGTAACCCTTAAGGCGCATCCACCCTGAAGAAGAATCTGTACCCGAGCCTTTCTCTTGCAAACCCAGGCAAGCCAGGCTTTCATACTGCGAAGCCACAGGTGGCTTTTATCAGAGTAGGCTTCTATTAGAGTAGCCAAAGCTGCTGTGAAGTGGGTCAGGCAGGAAGATTTTTAGAGTACTTTCAGGGTCCTTTCTGTCTTCTCCCCCGGACCGTTCCAAAAGCTTTGTCTTGGGACATCATAAGAGCCCTTGGGTGGTTTGGCAACCAGGCGAGCAACCAGTTGTCCTAATAACCCTGTCTCCCATTATCAGATCCTAGCTTAAGCTCCTTTCCTGGCTGTCCTCACTGAAACGGTCACATTGCCAGTCAAATGTTTCAGCAGCCACAGTCTGACTCCAACTGCTCTTAAAATCCCATTTACCAGATTTCCTCTCTGCTTTGCAGGGAGACAGTCCTAAGCAATGTGCTTAGCTCTTCAACAGGCTCTTCTGGCAGCTTCTGCAGTGAAGCACTGCCAGAAAAGGGCAGGGTAGTCTGTGATCCTAAAATGTTCTTGTTCCTCTGTGGTTGGCATCGATTCTCCCACTCAGTTTCCTAGCAAGACCAAGTCTAAATAATTTATAGGCAGGGTTCATTCCTGCCCTGAAAAAAGCTTCTTAAGAGAAATGTAACTTGAAGGAACATCTTCTGTATTTTTGCCATAGAAAAAAAGTTGTGGAAACGATCACCAATATTGGCAGTTTTCCAAAGACCACCAGCCTATAGTTGTTCAGGATTTATTTTTATTTATATTTAAGTAATTTGAATGCACAACCAAATCCTTGTTTACATATAAAACTCAAATACCAAAATAAAGAAAATGAAACGTAAAAGAATTTAAGCCAAAGGGGCTTTGTTTCCACTAAAGTCTGGTAATGAGCAAAGTATTGATATTTGCTTTACAAATGGGGCTTTTTAATTTGGATAGCTCGTTAATAGGATTTCTTTTTTAACTCTCCTGCCTTAAAGCTTAATTTACCTCTGCAGCATCTTTAGTTTTCAGAAGAACAAGCAGTAAAGTGGTCATTCTTTGTTGAGATATTCTTCAGGCTGTTTCTGCATGGAGGTGGAGAGGGTTCCTCAAGGGAACACTTTGGGGTCCCTGTGCTGAGCATCCTGCTCTGAACTGGACGTGCAGGTGCTCGGGATGCTCAGCTGGCTCAGTTATAGCCTGCCAGTTCTGCACCACCTCACACCCTTAGAAATATTTCTTTCGTACAGGTGGGCGGAAACTCTTTTTTTTTCAGTATTTTTATTTTTATTTTTTTTTTTTTTCTGAAAAAGTTCCCTATCCATTTTTAAGCAAAGCCCTGGCTGCACCCCCATCCCAACCAGCATTCCCTGCTCTTTGCCCAGCTGCGTGCCACACTGCGGGCACTGAGCCCTGCAATGCCAGGCACAAAGCCTCCATGAAGCTTGTGGGAGTCATTGACGAAACCAGTGACATGCCAGCAAGCTGCTTTTAAAGGGTTTTACTGGGGCCAGCAGGGAGTGATGCCAATGGCCTCCCGCAGTGCCAGCAGCCGGAGCAGGCTGGCTGTCCCCTGCTGCAGCCCATCTCCAATGGAGGCAGCTCCTGCTCTTGCCTACTCGTGTTTCCCAAATGTCCCTGTCACTTAAACATGGCAATTTAAAGAATAACAGTCAGATGATTCTCAGTACCATCTGTCTAAACATTGCTTTTGCTAGGAAGTCAATTAAGCTAAAGTTTTTCTTTGCAGAGAATGATAGCTGCACTCTGATGAGAAATGCACTTGATAATTTAATAGGCATTTTGTCTTTTTTCTAACAAGCTGTGTTGATTTCTGAGTAGTCTGCTATTCACTAAGGGAGGAAAATGAACAAACTAAAGTAAAACATTAGAAGATCTATTAATGTGAAGGATGTTTAATCTCTGCAAACTAAAAATAAAGCTTGTGAGCTATCTGGATTATTAACATTTGAATGATAAAGAAATTTAGGAAATGCCAAGACAGTGGGGAAAATGTCAGCTTTTTCAATTAAAAAGAATTGTTTTGAAATAATGGATATAATCATGTTTTGACTTTTGAAGGGAGAAAAATGTTTTCCTGACAGTGTTTCTGTGTAGTAGAATACTTTCAAGGTCAAAATCTTCAGTTTGAAAGAATGAGTCCCAGGCTGCGAGAGGCTTTTTGACACTTGTAGTTCACAGAAGGTTTCGATTGTCTTCAGTCCTGGAATATGGAAAATCTTGAAGGTCTCAAATGCAATGTGACAGGAAAATCTTTTCCCACTCAACCCTGGTGTTTTAATTGATCATCTTTGGCAGAATTGTGGGGCTGGTTATAGCAGCCATGAGGTGCTTTACCTGAGGGCAGGGATTTCTCAGCCTGGTGATGAAGATGGTTTCAGCTGATTTTTTTTCCATTGTTGGCCCCTACACAGGTTGGATTTTAGGGAAAAACAGGAGCCAATTCTGAAAATGAGTTAGTTTGGCAGTCAGAAAACAAACAGGATTTTGTTTTTGTTTATTTTAGAATGATGTTAGCACATCTGTGCACTGGTGCGGCAAGGTTTGTTGGCAGATGCTGAGTCTGAGCCTGACAACTGCCCCTATGAGAGTCTTTTGGGCTGTGGGAGAGCAGAGGTGTTTTGCTGAACTGGCAGCCCTGGCCCTGGTGACTGCAGGGACGTGACCGGTGTGGCTGCTTCATCCCTCCTCTCTGAGAAACACAGAGGTGAGCAGGAGCTGCAGGGACCCAGGCAATCCCGGAGCTGCTCCCTTGAGTCGCAGGAAGGCCAGACAGGGATAGCTGAGGTTGTGCCCTCGCAGTGAGCACTGGATGCCCTGGGTCAAGCTTCCCCAGAAGGGGGTGCAGATGCAGGCTCCCTGCCAGAGCAGAGGAGCTCAGCTAAAACAGCATCACCATGCTTTTCCTATCAGAAAATGCATTTTCCTCACAACTGAATAGTGGAGGGGCTCGGGGAGAAAAACAGGAGGCTCAGTGACACTGTCCCATTCGTGGCCCTGTGGTGCCTCTGGGGCCCAGAAGATCTGAGTTTAAGTCCTCTTCTGGTTTGGATCTGCTCCACGCAAATACATGCAGCTCTTTGAAAGCTGCTGCCTTTCCCTGAGAGCTCTGTTACTTCCCAAGCCCTCTCCGCTCATCGCTTGCAGGCAGACTCTTGGGGGAAACTCACTTTATTAATGATTTAAGCCTTGTGGGATGGAGACTGGCACTAGGTGAGTGATGGGCAGGGTGTGGGTGAGCTGCGGGGAAAGGGAAAGGCTGAGAATGAGCCACATCAGGAACAGAGTCAGGGACAGGCAAGAAACAAAAGAATGAGCCAGGATGAGGAAAGCCACAGGTTTACATTGGACAAGCCCTTGTTTTGTCTCCTCATGTTTTCATGATAACAGTTAAATATGGTAAGTAGCAAAACATCCATATGAGGTCACATTTTTGTGCTTATTGTAAATCCACTTATGCAGCTGGGGATTCGGTACAAGTACGGCTGCAGGGCTGGAGCCACCTCGGTTTGGTGCCCGATACTTGCCAGAATCGAACAGAAATCTGGCAAAAAACAAGCAGCCTGTCATTCCCTTATCACAGCCCCCTCTTACCCTGTAACACATGCAGGTCCATAGATTTGTGATGGTAGGGCGTTTTTATAAGCAGTCACTACTCGGCTGGTGCTATAGTAGCTGCAGTGTGCTAGCAGAGGAGATGCGGATCTCCGCTGTGTTGCAGTGAGTGCTTAAACAAATCCCACAAATAATCTCTGAAAATGAGTTTCCAGCCCAGCAATGGCTGACGTTAACTGGTATAACCCCTTTGGGGAGCTGCACTGTGTTTGGTCTGGGAGACTAAACTCTGATGCTTTTGAAAGTGAGGATATGTGAAGGCCAGAGAGAAGAATAGATATTAAAACATTGCTGGGATTATGCCTGAAGCAAGAGTACACCATGGCAAACAGACTGATTTCATGTTTAGGATACTGAAGAAACGTGAACTGGCCAACTGCCAAAGGTTCCTGTGAGCTCTCAAACAATACCGCAAGGTAAAACAATATTGTAATTTAACGAGAGGGTGAGTAATAACGCTCCTGGTAGCTGCACATGGGCTGGGAATATTTGCACGGCCTGTACCTAAGGATCTTCTCAGGATCCTGTTGGCAGTACTCCTATGAAAAGGTCAGATCCTGGCACCTGGGGTGGATACCCAACCACTGAGCTCTGGAGCTCAAAGAACTGATGTTGTTCTGGTGCTGGCAGAGATTGTTCACCTGAGTAACACCTGACAGAAGCCCCTGGAACAGCCACAAATACCCTTTAATTGAAACTTATAATTTCTTTTTTAAAAGAGCCCACATATTAAAATACTGCAATAATTGAGGAAAGGACTGAATACCATGGAGCTGCTTCATTTGAACAAAAGATGTAAATTGGTTTTGGAACAGGATGGAGTCTTGTGGCTGGACGCTCCCTAGCAGAAGGGACCAAACTTTAAGTCCCTTTGCTGTCATGTACCATTGGACACCATGGGACTTGTTGCTGAGTTTGCCTGTATCATATGGTTTTAATCCACATTTTACATGGCAAACCCCCTCCCCGCTCCTCCCCTTTCTGTCTGGGAAAACAGCACCTTTAAGTTTAGGCAAGGACTGTAATTCTGTAATTCGCCCGTTTTCAAAAGACCCTTGAGACGCATGCACCATTCAAACACCGCTTTTAAGTATCCCCCTCCCAGGGCACAGCCACAGCTCAAGGCCAATTTAGCATGATTGTAATTCTGAGTGATTAAAATTTATGGTGGCTAATCTGTTGGAAAGCATATGTTACAGCAGTGTTTAGCTGATCAAGTATATTATCTGATAACTGCCAGTAACTTCTGCTGCATGATCTATAGCCTGATTCTGAGGGGAAGGTATTTAACCTGCAGCAACTTATGAGACTAGAAAGAAATAATAAAACCAGTGTAGGCTTAAGGGAAAAAGATGAAATGAAAGTTATTGAAAAGCAGCTGGTGAAGCAGTTGAAGCATTACAGTAGTAACAGCAATCAACAACCCTGCTAAACCAACGGGCTGCGTGACCTTGGTTGGGAGCAGATATGGAATGGTGTTGTCTGCCTTGGGCTAGCAGAAATTCAGGAAAATCAGAGGATAAAATAGCAGCCTATCAAAAGTGAATCCTCTTCAAGGTTATCAGAAGGGATTTCCAAGGCAGATTTTTTGCAGAATTAGTAATGTGCTTTGAAATTTCTGGGAAGTGAGAAATTGCTTGGCAGGATTTCTGGACTTTTGGCGCAGTGAAGACTGAAGAGTAAGCCCTTGCTGCTGGACCAGGCAGCAGAAGCGTGCTTGGCTGGGTCTCCTTTTGGAAAGTCTGAGGATTGCCATCAGCATCCCAGGCATGGAGGGGCCGCGTGAGGTAGATGCCTTGGATCAGCAGCTGCCCTTAGATCGGCTGGGGTTTGGGTGCTGAGGAACCACCATCTTTCCCACCCTGCTCAGCAGCCATACACGGTTGCTTTGACTCATTTAAAAAACATTTTGGAGATGATGTTAGTAATCTAAACTGCCTGGGGAGAAGTTTTAAACAGATTGTGCAGTTTTCCTCCTGCCTGCCACAGTTTTATTTATGTTCCCATTCCCACTGATGAGGCCGTGGCACAGAGTGGAGGGGTTGGGCTCAGTGCTGCTCCGACCACACACAGCGAGGAGAGGACTCGATGGCCTTCCCATCCCTCCTGCCACCTACTTACTGCTGTCGTGGTCCCTTGAGCAGGTGTTTTCTAGGTCAGGCTGCAATTTACTCAGAGATTCATTCAGTTAATGGCCCATGCAGTGCCAGGCTGAGTATGAGGAACTCATTTCCCACCTTCAGGCAATGAATCTAGCGACCCTTTGCCATTGCTGCTCATTGTGTCCCGTTGAGGAGTGCTGGGGTAGCTTTGCTTTAGAAAGGGGAAATGTGCTGATGAATCAGGAGTCGTGGCAGGCTCCCAAAACGACTTGTCCCTTCTTTTTAATAAGGTGTTTTACATTGTAACCTTCCCATCATTTTCAATAAGCTCTTGTGCTGTCCAAGCCACACTTGGCCATCTTCCTCATTTTCCATCTGCTTATAAAACGGGCTTACGGGAGATGAATGATTAAGAGGAGGTGCTGTTGAGGATGGCTGCCCTGGGCAAGCAATCCAGGTTCCCATCTGGCTTTCTCTGGTCTTTTTTTGGTCTAGTTTTCTGGAATAATGTTGCTGACACAGGGATATGCAGCACATGTGTATGGCCCAAGGGTCCTTTCCAAAGGGAGCTTGGGGGGAGCCAGGAGGGTTGTCTGGCGGAGAACTGAGGAAGCAACGCAACGTTTATCCCATATATTTAGTTTCTGCCCTCTTGTGTCTATTGGAACTGTACCTGCATTGCTAAGTGAGAACATGGTCCTACTGCCTAGGCGTGATCACATCAGTCAGCCTTTTTAGCAAGCTTTCTTCAAAAGGCTTAAGTGTGATATAAAAATGATTCATCTTTAAATTCAGTCTGAATGCTTCATCATGCTGAACTGGAAACTCTTGTTTGAAGCTATCCCAAACAGTCCTGTGAAAGACAGAAATTACCCAGCAGAAAGTCCTTACTGTGTCTGCCTTGGATTGATTTGTTACAGCAAAATGAAACTGTCCAGCAGTAATAAATTAAAAAAGAAATCCTCTTCATCAGTGCAATGAGAACGTAGTCTTTATAATTTATTATGGCAGTGTAGAAGAAATCTATTCCATACACCTAACTCTTGGAGCCAGGAGAGACTTCCTACAGCTTCTGGTCAATTCCTTCTTGCAGGAAATGGGAGATACTGGCAGTGCCCCTCCAGAATTAGCTCCCACAGTGATCAATAGGAGCTATGGTTTTGGCTCGGAGTGAAAAAAACCAACAGCTTATTTTTGCCCATATTTATGGCAGCTGGCTTTAGCAGTGTCCGTAAGTGCACACCAGTAAGGGTGAATCCCAGTTGGAGATTCAAAATTGGTCTCTAGAGAGCCTCTTTTTGCCTTGAGTAGCTTGTTAAAGCATAAATCTCTTCCCAGATAGGCAGTTTGTCTGTTGCAGACAAGTTCATATCGCCGTTCACAGTGGTGTTTTTGTTTGCCCGTAGAGATGAGTGTGTTGTTGCAATCCTTTAACTCGTACAGCGTGTTCAAACAGAAAGGTCTTTCACGTATTCCTGCTTCACTGCTCTCAGTGAATTACCAGTCATCTGATTTAATTAAAGGGTAACTCAGCTGAACTTAATAAGCACATTAGTCAATGATATTTCTTAAAGGTAAATTTATATATCTTAAATTACAGGAATGGATCAAATGAAAAAAAAAAAAGAAGCTTCTTTAGCTGCTGTTTTTACTTCTAAGGATCTGAAATGTATTTTTTAGACCAATAAACTTAAAGGAGGGCTGCAGTGCATTCAAAACAATTCCTGGTAGTCCTACCAATGCAATATTCCTTTTTCTCTTCATTATGTCCCGCATGTTTGACAGCTGCCCTTTATCTCACACTGCTGGGGAGAAGTGGTATGTACCCATTAAAAGGGGAAAGGAGCTCTCTGCCCTCAACCAGCCTGCTCTCGGATGTCCTCATTTGGCCCTCAGTATCGAGAAATATTCAAAGACTGCTCTCCTGCAGCCAGGTCAGGGCAATGGAATGTGAGGACACTGCCACGGGTCACCCGGGGAGATGCTCTAGCTGGAAAAGAGAGCAAGCCCCGCTCTCCTTCTGCTCTTCCTACCCTTTACCTATATTTTCTCAACAGCCCCTTGAGGCAGGAGGGAAAAAGCCCCCCTGTCTCCAGGCAGTGACTGGGCAATGCATCTGGGTACTGCAGACGTGGAAGTCCTGACATCACGGCAGGAATTAATGCCACCTCCACCCATAAACTGTCCTTGAAATTGTAATTGGGTTGTTACACTGAGGTGAAATGTGCTTTCTACTTTTTAGTGTGTTTATTAAGTTGGCAGGATATGATTTATTATATTCTTAATTATTAATTTTCTTGCTCATAAATGCCTGGATTTTTGTAAATGATGAGATAGGGAAGTGTAATGCTGTCACTTAGGAACCTTAACTGAAATGAAGGGTTTGGATTTTTAATGCAATTTATATTTATGAGAAACTAGTATAAGATCATTTTATATTATCAAAGTAATATAACTAATATAAAATGATTAAAAGAATGATGGTTGAGTAGGTACTGATGTGAGCAAAAACTAACTGCTGTAGGATTTAGGTCCTAATTTTGCAAAACATTTAAATACTAAATTTTGTGGGCAGGGAGGTTGTACTGTGTTAAGCCCTAAGTCTGAAGAATTTTATTTAGCATCGCTCAAGGCTACCTAATATTCTGAATTCTGTAAAATGGAGTTTGATCCAGGGCAAAATTGAATGTGGAATAGATTCAAGCACAATTTTGCTTGCTTTCATTCTCATGAAGCTTTACCTGATGAGCATTTGCAGAAGATACTCATGAAAAGTGTGGTGAGCAAGGCTGGATTAAACTGGTTTAATTTCAGTTCATAGTTTCTGGGGTTTTTTTCTACCACTGTGGGTGAAAATAAAGCTCAAGTAGTGGGTCCAGTTGTAACAATCACAGACTACCTTGAATACCAGCGACTGGCATCCAGACAAGGAAAAGAACATGTACATACCACTTCTGGAAGTTATGAGAACAGGGCATGGTCGACACATTTATTAATATGTGTGAGAAGTTCTGAACCTGCTTGTAAGGTTACAGAAGTTTTTCATGCACCTTCAGAGCTCCTTACTCAGTGCTGTATCTGACCACGAAGTTTCATAATGAAGTAATTCAGAATTCAGCAGTCATTGCAAGTAAAGAAAATAAATCCATCTTTAGCATTAAATGTTCCCTTAATTCACAGCAATCTCATTTTCATGGTGCTGCATGAGCTGTATGAGGACAGCAATGCTTTTACTCTGTAATTCCTGGTTGGGGGGGCAGGGGCAGGAAAGTGACAATATATGAATCCCTGTTTCAAACTACTCTCCGACAACTAAGTTTCTCCATATTAAACAAGGTATTGTCAGAATTCACTTTTCTCAAATGTCAAGGTCAGCTAAGGGTTTGTAAATCAGTTCATGCCAAGAGAAACTAATGAACCAGTTAAAAGACTGATACAGAGTTTTAGCTCTGTGAACATGTTGGTTAATCATCTGAGAGTCCACTAAATATGCTTTTTATTACTTTCTTGGCTTTATTTCTGTGTTTAATTTAAATAAATCTCAGTCACAACCTCATTTTGCTAGGAGTCACATCTCCACTGGGTCTTCTTGGAACCTTTTCTAGTTTTATATTAAATAAATATAGAGTAAAGGTTCTAAAACCAGCATGCGGAATAATCATGGCAGTTGTTACACAGGTATTTTAGATACATTGATATAGGTGTAACATAAAACAGGAAAACCAGTTTTCCTTTTTTTTTTTTTTTTCAAGGAATAATCTACTCCTGTGAATGAGTAGCTCCAGGTGCAAATGCTATGGGGTGATTTTTTCCCAAGGATTAATACCTCAAATACTGTCACAAGTATTGAAACTTCCCTCCCACACACTGGAGAAGAATAAAGAGTCAGTTACAGGCATCCATGGAAACTTCATCATCTCAGAGCTTTGTAGATCCCAACAGACCCAAATCAGGCAAGGAGCGGGCAGCCTCCTTGCCAAGAGCAGGATCCTGGCCAGGCATTGGCAGCAGGAACATCTGAGGTCTCTTTCCACAGCTCACTCCGTCTTCCAGAGTTATTTTTAATTCTGTGTAATCACCTTGAAGTTTTTTCATGGGTAGTTTGAAACCATATCGCCTCCCACTGGAAGAGGTAATGCAAGACTTGCAGAGGCTGAACAACCTTTTGCCTGAGGTTTTCCAGATGACAGCTTCATGATTGGGCCTTTTCCTCTCCTGGTTTATTGCACTTCATTACTCTCAATTTTCATCAATGCATGGAAAAATCACAGGCACCGGCTCATAAAAATGCAGATTTCTTTTTCCTCTTCCAAATCCAGCTTCATTCTTTTCTTAAGAAGGGGAATTGAGGTTTTAAGTCAATAGCTTGACTACATCTTATGTGAATTGACAGTACAGGCAAGCAGCCTTCATACTGTGTTTCAGCTCCTTCACATCTGTTGGGAACTCAAGTATGTTCCTCTTCAAAATGAGTCTCCCCCAGGCATGCAGTGCTCCGCTGACACCCTAACAGATGGAGCCCATCTCTTTTGAGTGAAACGCAGCAGCCCCAGTTCAGCCAGGAGGGGAAGAGCCCGGCTGAGGATTACAGAGGCATGAGAAGCGTAAATGGGTGAGTGCGAACCATGGGGACCCTCGGGAAGGGGACAGGGCCAGCACCCCAGCTGAGGGAGAGGCTCCTCTGGGAGCTCTCAGAAAAGGCAGCCTGGGGATGTGAATGCAAGAGGAAGTTTTCCCTCTCCCCAACCCTTCCTGCAGTGCCTGGATGCTGCAGCTGGGGCTGGACCACCTCCCCAGCAGACCTGGCTGGGGCTTTACCAAGTAAGAGACCAGGTCTCTCCAGGGAACTGGTGATAGCGGAGTGACATCCCCTCCCAGGGGTTCCTGACCCCTGGTTGTGCCTCCATCTCTCAATATTTTCCAAATCAAAATTTCCACTAACCTCAGTGGCCCAGACTGCCAGGCCATTTAAAGCCTGGCAAAGGAATGTTTTAAACAAACACGTGATCTGACCTCCCAAAGGAGGGCAGATAATTAAGTACCAATTTGAGCAACATTTTAAAAGCCATTATGGGTTTTATTTGCGGATCAGCAACTGCTTAAATCGATGGCTTTAGGGTGAGAGAGTGATGCTCATCCTTACTAGATCAGTAAGGTGCTGTCTATGGACAGCTGTGTTTGGACATTTTTTGGTTGTGTTTCTGAGCGTTAAAGGAGTGACTGGTTCAGTGCCAGCCTGGTTTTGCAGCGCAGAGATATTTGATCAAGGTTAAATAGCTGACAGTGTAATGGAACATAGTGATCACGCATTTGTTTCACTCATCAGCAATGCAACTGGTGAAACTAAAGCAGATAATTAGAGCTTATAACAAAACAAACACATTTGTAGTAGGTACTACTGGAGGAGCAAGTGGAGCGTGTTTCTCATTGACGTTAGGGTCCCTCAACCCCACCATGACACTGGAGATATGGTCTCTCATGCATCCCTTGTTAGTTAAGGACAGTGGGCAAATCCCAGGAAAAGATCCCAAAGCTAAACCCAGTAGTGTTCATCCAACCTATCCTCTCTTGGTTTTCCCCACAGGAAATTTCTGCATTGCCTCACAGCTCAAAAAAACCTCATTATCAAACAGAGCAGTAAAAAGCTTTTCCTGTTTTAAATACTTCAGTTTTTTAGGCAAGAATTGGAAGGGGGGAAATTTTCATAGTACAGCAACAAAAAAATTGATCTGAAAGGATACAAAATAAAATAATATTAATGCTGAGTACAGTTTTATTTATCTAAGTGCAGCAAGTGAATAGTGATGTCCCTGATTATCTGACTGCAAAATGTGGTGCAGTGCATGAAGGAACAGCGAGTTGCTGGCCACCAGTGGCACCTGAAGCTGTCTGCCTGTCCCTGGCAACTCACCAAAGGGATGGAATTACCTTTTAGGCCTCTTCAACCCCAGAATTCAGAAGCAGATGTTTCTTTTGGAACATCAACTTTACAGGGCTCCAAATGTTTTCAGAGCCCAGACCAATGTTGTCCCCATTAGTCAGAGAAATATTTCTTCCTCCTCTGAAATCCAAAGTCAGTTCTTGGTCTTAGATCTACGGCAGAGATTTCCACTGGTTAATTGTGTTGGTTTTCAATAGCTCACCCTCTAGCTGCATGTCCAACAGTGAATTGCCTAGTTTATCTCCACTGTATCCTACACCCCAACCCTGCCACATTACCTTAAAAAAAATAATTAAAAAACCAAACAAACAAACAAAAAACACAGGAACAAAAAAATGTCCCTGTGTGTCCTGAGACCCATTACCTGAGACGTGATTAACCTCCTCATTTGTGCAGTACTAGCAAGAGAACTCAGAGAAGAATTAGCATCCTAAGGAAAAGCACAATAACACCTTAAATCTTGACCTTGGCTAAGTGGCAGGCTGCATTAATATCTAATAGTATAAGCTAAATCAAGGAACATAAATATAGAGGAGTACCTCATATTGGCTTCTGCGTGGGTCCAGAAGTGGTGAAATAATACATTTTCTGATTAGGAAAAGCCTGACTTCAGACCAGCTTTGTCTTGAAGGACATATCATAACTGCTTATATTAATAAGAACTTCTGATTTTTACCTAGAATAAAACATGCCTGGATTATTTCCAAATTACTCTATAATTATGGTGGAAAAAAATGAAGAGATGTATGTATCTATACTAAAGCCATTACACTGAACATCTATGAACTCTGAGTCAGGCAAGGTTACAGCTGGTGATTGGCCATGTTTTGAGGCCAAGAGTGCAGCTTTTGGGTCTAATAGTTATTCTATGAGTGGGTTATCATCTCTTATTTGAGCATGTTTTGGTAGAGATCATTTCAGATGGAGGTTCTGACAGCGGGTGTGATACACGGCCGTGGATGAAGCGGGGTGGCAGGAGCCTGGGCATGGTCTTGTAGGTGATATGTACACCTTCAGCTGGGTCCAGGAGGTGCAGTGACCTGTGCAGAAGCTCCCGGCTGCACTCTTGTTGTGAAAGAGCGTGCACAGGTTGGGCTGCACACTTGACAAACGTATGCAAGAGCATGTAATGTTTTCTCACTGATAAAAGAATGATTAGACAAACAGTCCTCGGTGATAATCCTTGTGGAAACCACAAGGAAGAGGGATAGAAAGCAACCACAAGATTAAATAAGTATCACTAGAGGCATGGTAAGAGGTGTTATGCTGTGTCTGCAGAGGAAGGGCTGGGTTTACTGGGCAACCTAAATCCCTGTGGGAAAGACAGAAAACTTGTGAGACACACAGATTTTCAAGCAAACACTCAAGCACAACATTGGTCTTAACCTCTGTCAAATGAATCCAAGTTGCCAGCCTCTCCCTCTCCGTCGCTAGTTGCATGAGTCACACCATTACCCAATTTAGTCTAATTGGGACCCAGCCAATTCCCAGTTGCTTATTGTTAAATTAGCTTCACTGAAGTAGGAGAAGCTGGAGGCTCATGGTTCTGTGGCTGTTGAGCTTTGCTTGCTGGGCTGCAGTTCCTCTTTTCAGGGTATCTTGCTTGTTTGGGTTACTCTGTCCTACCACTTTCTAGCAGTGCTTTAGGGACTCCTGGCTCCCTGGACACCCTGGTGTGCCTTGACCCTGCAAGCTGTGACACTTGCACAGCAGCACAGCTCCTCTGGACCAGCTCAGCCAGCAGCATCCAGCACCTGGAGCCAAGGGAGATGGAGAGAGGGCAAGATTTGCCCCCTCAAATTCAGGTAGTTGAAGGTGGGGGGTGATATGGAAAGCTCGGTGCTGCATTGTTGTGCTTGGGGTGTACTAGCCTGTTTCAATCCAGCAGTTTTTCAGGGGAGGTGGCCTCAGCAGGTGGCTGTTTTTCAGCTTTGCTCCTTGTGCTCCTTCCCAGGGCAGCCAGGAGGATTACTGTGGATGGGTTGCTGCGGCTCCAGGGGAGGTTACACCTGCTCCAGTGCCCACCTGGGCTGTGAGGGCTTTCGTACCCACCCAGGACAGGGGCACTACTTGTCTGTCTGTAGTGAGAGATTAAGGCACAAGGCCTGTGAAGCCTTCTTTGTTATCTTCCTCTCTGGTCTGTGTGCATCTGGAGTGCACACAATCTGGAGTTCAGCTGCAAAGAGATAGACAGACCATGGAGATCTTGTAGTTTAATTTGAGGTTGTCATCCAGAAGTATTGGGGTAATTATCTTTCTAAATCTGTGTGTTTTGACAATGTAGAAAACAATTTACAGTCAAACGGGGGTCATTGACTTGCTTTATTCTTGTTCTAGAATGACAAAATATAAATGATTACACCTACGGTGTGTCAAGGTTGTCAGTAAGCACAGAATTGTGTCATGTCTCTGTCCTGCCTGGAATGAAGAATTCACCCTTGTGTGCTCTGGATTCACTTGGTTTAAATGCAGCAGGCAGAATGAAAAGCAAACAGGAGCTCTGTGCTAGGTGTGCCCTAGCTGTGCAAAGAGACACGGGCAGAAACCAAAACCCAGGTGTGAGAATCGCTGAACCAGCTCAGCATGTGAAATTGGTCGCTTTGCTGCAGGGTGGTAGGTGACAGAGAAGGTGAGGGAACGGGGGGCTTGAACAGGGCCAGCAATTGATTTGGTTGTAGAAAGTGCGTTTGCAAAGGCTAATCTCTGATAGCAATTGGCGTGATCAAATCCAGCTCTCAATTCGTGTACAGTCAGGCTGTTGCCCAGTACATCCTGCCCATCTCACTTAGCATGCAAGAGCTAGCAGCAGTTTGTGCCAGGAATATGGGATGAGTCATTTGAGCTGTCTTGTTTGAAGAAATCTGGTCCCCGATTGCACTGGTTATTCTGAAGTCTTTCACTGAGAAGAACAAAGTATGCCCAGAAGATGTGGAAGGTTGGGGATATTTTTTTCCATATGCAAATAATGTCCTTCACTACTTTGCCGAAGTAGAGGTTAAGGGTGCCCTCCATGCTCTCACAAGATGAAAGGTGATACAACACATCTGTACCAGGCAAGAGGTTTGGGTTTTTTTTTTTAGGCTGGCTATGGGCCTCATCTAACTTGGCATTGTAGGGTGGTTGAGGTGAGCAGGCACCTCTGGAGACAGGCCGGTCCAACCCTGCTCAGAGCAGAATCAGCCAGAGCAGGCTGCCCAGTGCCATCCCCACCTGTGACTCTCCAGGGACAGAGAGCCCACAACTTCTCTGGGCAATCTGTTCTTGCGTTTGAGCGCTATCACAGGGATGGGGAAGGAAAAAAAAAAAAAAAGGCAGCTTTAATTTTTGAACAAAACTTCCTATATTTCAATTTTGTCCTGTTACTGTGCCCCAGAAGACTCCACAGAGGAGAGTGTGGCTCTGTCTTCTTCGCTTTGCCCCCATCAGGTGTAAGATGACCTGGAGCCATCTCTTGTCCAGGCTGAACAGTCGCAGATCGCAGTCTCTCCTCATGCATCAGCTCCTCCAATCCTTTAATCATCTCTGTGGCTCCTTAGATGTGGTTTTGCTCTGGAGATAAGCAAGGAATAAGCTGAAGGTTATTTTCTTTAAAGAAACACCCTTAAGAATGGGTGTATTTTTATCTTTTCCAGAGTATGTGATTCAACTGTCAAACTTGTAAAACTGAGATTATTATATCTATCTTCTCCCCTCTTTTTCCCCAACACCACATTTTTATGGCACTGCTGCTCTGTTTGCCATCATCCTCTTCTGGAGTGTTGGATGTTTTCCCTGAAGACCAGTTGGCATCATTTGCCCTTCACATCCTCCACTCTCCTGCAGCATGCCAGCTCCTGGGCTGAAGGGTGGTAGCTGTTTGGGGGCCTGCATCAAGTTCAGTGGCTGGATCTTGGGGTGGGACTGAGTCTTGCTGCCGAGGAACAAAAGGAGATAAACTTGACTTAGTACATGTGTTCAGTAAGGCAGCAGCTATAGAGCTGCCAAGAGGAACCCAGGAGAAAAGTGAAATGTGTGGGTTTGGGTGGGTTTTTTCTGTTTTCTAATAGATGGGGGCATTCTTCGTCGAGTACAATAAACTGCTAAGCCTCTAGATCATAAACAAAAGAAATAGTTTAAATAATAAAATGCTCAGGGTGGCAGTGCTAGAGGAGCTGCATGTATCTGCACCTGGAAGCTGTCTGGGTTTGGCAATAGCTCTTCACTGTCAAACGTTTCTGTGAGGCTCCCCGAGTCTCCCTGCGGTGTGCAGGTAGCAAATTTGTACTGATGGCAGCATAATAAGCCCGGCAAGGAAAAACAAATGCCTGCCATTGCTGCTGGGGAACAAATCAATTAGCGTGACTGACCTGGACTGGAGAAAAGCAAGCCCGGCCAGCAAAGTGCTGTGAGCGTTGTTTCACTGTGGGGACACAGCAGCAGCGTTTGGGGTGCTGGTGTCTCTCCATGTACCAGCCATCAGCAGCACAGGGGGAGAGTCGGGGGTGGCACAGCTTCCTTCACCCCCCCTCTGAACCCGTGCCTTGCAATGTGAGCTTGCTGATGGTCTCCCAGATCTGCAGACAGCCCTTGTACCTCTGCACCAGCTGCTTCCCCGGGTTCACAGCTCCATATCCTCCACAGCTACTTCTCATGCTGGGATCAGAGAGAGAAAGTGGGCAGAGGTTCAAGGCTTCACAGCCACGATCCTTTAGACCTGCAGAGTCTTTTATTTAGACAAGAAACTGAGAAGCAGAAACTAAAAACAAACATGTTTTATCCTTTCATATCTTTGTAGCTCTGACTTGTGGGGGTTTTTTGCCTCCCAAACAATTCTCTCTTACACGTAAACACCAATATTTCCTTCAATAAACTTCCAGCAGAGGTCTGAAATAGCTGTGTCTCTCCAGATGATCACATTATTTGAATAATTCTTGTTTCTGACAGGCATTTAGGAAACAAAGTTGTCTGTAAGTACCCCCTTTTTTGCAGTGAATGAAGTAGTACTTTGAAGAATATAAATCTCATAAATTCATGGTTTTTATTGATGCTCTTATGCTCCAGTTCATATTTCTACTGGAAATGACAATTTTGTGTTTAAGGAGTTGGCAGACTGTATTTGTGTTCAACAAGTTATGTCCAGCAAGTAGGAAATGAAGCTCTAAGCCCCGGGGAATCTGGCAAAGTTTGAATATATTTTGTGGAGCGGGGAAAGTGTTCAAAAATCATAACTGTTTTGAAAATCAAAATAGCCAGAAAGGTTTCCATTTGACAGGGATCCACTTTTTGATTGGCACATCCACCTAAGCCACCCACTCTTACCTGGCTAAGACTATGTACTTCAATTACAGCTTCACGAAGCCACCACAAGGTTTTTGCTGTAGTGAGCAGGAGCCCTCTTGATGCAGCCACTTGAATTATTTGGGACGAAGCCCTTCCTGATCCTAGCAGCTATTCTGATTTTCTCCTTTTGGGGAATTTTGTAACAATTTGAAACATCTCTCCGTGATCCTACATCATCAAGCACCCTGATATGCTTTTTGGTTTATAAGCTTAAAATATCCTGTAGTTCTGTTTTTGTATTTCCTTGCGAGTCGGGTTGGAGCCCCCAAGGTTCTCTTTCCCTCTTTGTGGCTGTTATAACCAAAAAGAATTAAATTTTGTCCAGTCTAACAGCCGTGACCTTTTCAATCTCAAGTGCTTGTACTGAATTTCATCTGAGCTAGCAACTTTTCCTCCAGCATCCAGAAAAAACCTCTTTGCCCTACAGATAACTTTCGCAAATGCAAAAACTGGTCACTAAGCAGACAGGAGAAATGTCTGGCATTTGGTGAGACTCGCCAAGCTGGTGGCTTTCATCACACGCTGCTTCCAAGGGGTGCTTGGGAAGGAGGTTGGCTGGTATTTGCAGTCAGCCTCTTCCACCACGGGGCCGTCTGGGGCAGGGAGGTGATCTGATGAGCAGAGGCTGAGCAGCACTTAATTTCTTGCTATTGATCTTCCAGCAGAGGCACCAGACACTGTGATCAAACACCTGGCTGTTCAACCAGGATAAAAGGTGCTTACTCCCAATTTCATCTGCTAATAACAGGGCTGTTATGAGGCTCGTTGTGGTGGAGCAGCCACCACCATGTGGGAAGAAGGCAAGGAGAAGCTCTTGGGTTTCAGGGACTTGTCCAGGTGGCCAGATGTGCCTCAACTTGCAGCTGGTCTGGGAGAAAGATACTTTCTGTAGAGCTTGCATTGTACCAGGATAACCGGGAGGCGGACTGGAGAGAGAGAGGAAGCTGAACCAGTGTTTGGCTGGTGGGCAGTTAGTCTGGCAGGGGGAGCTGAAGGCAGCAGAGACACCCCCTCTGTCCTAAGCAGACTGGGACACCCCGTGTTTATGTTTTTTGTGGTTTTGTAGCCTCCCACAGCAAAAAAAGACTAGTTATCATGAGAAATGTGCCATATGTTGTTGCATATGGCTGAAACATCTGCATATGTACCCAGGGATCTGATATATGTGATGAGCTTCTGTTACAAATCTAACAGTGAAGGAATTATCTTTTGGTTATTTTATTATTATTATTATTATTTTTATCTCTAGGGTTCTTTAAGGGAAGTCAGCCTCCTGGCTCTGTCTTCATGGGATTTCATGAAACCTGCAGGGACTGGCGCATGTAGAAGGTACTTACAGTTGTTTGTCCAGGAGCTACCAAGGCTCATCACTGGGGGTGTCTGAAGGCTGAATGAGTTGTCCAAAGCTCTTCTGTAAGCCACTGCTACCAAGCAAGCAGCAGAAGAGCAAAACAGACTCAAACTAAAATTATTCAAATAATCTAAACAGATATTTTTGCATCTTCTATCGTCCTTTTTGTCCCCAGTTGATTACTATGACTCATAAGTGTAGTACAATATAAAGAAATCACAATGTACTGTGTATCCAATGGTGATATTGTCAAGGTAAAGAATTTAATAGAGTTACAAAAATGAGCTGAACAACAAAAAAAAACCCTAGTCATAGTAGTTTGAATGAAATGGGATAAAGAATACCACTCCTCATGTTTAAAGATGTTCACAGATAGCCTAGCTGCCTGGTTAATTCAAGACATCCAGAAGCAGTGGCCATAAGAGATCTGCTCATTGTATCTGGAAATCCTTCTGTATTCCCCAAAGTTACAGTGCCTTCATCAATAAGGAGTTTATAAAACACTGATTCTGTGTTGTGTTCATACAACAGTACCTGGCGAAGGGAATCTCCCATCCTGGTAAAAAAAGTTGTTAGACATAAAGGGCCAGGGAAAATACCACAAATCAGTGAATTAAGTGATGTTTGTCCAGTTTCCCACTGAGCAAGGGGGATGGAGCTCCTGAGGAGCCCTGTCATGGGGATCTGAAGCATGAAGTGCTTCTCCTAGGCACATGTGAATGCAAAAAGATCCACCTCGTTCAGCTGTATTTGTGGTGCAAAATTCTCCATCACATGTAAATTCCCCCAAACTTTTAAGCATATGGATTTCTTAGGCAGATGGTGGGGGTGGATAGGGGGTGAAGAGATAGATGATCATCTGACAAAACAAACGAAGGAACTGATTGAACTAATCCATAAATATAAATGTATTCCCGACAGCATTCTGTGTGCCTCTCTTCATCATCCTACGGAGTGTGGACTACTGATGGGTTAAAGCAGATGGGAGGTGGGGGAAAGCGAGTCATCTGGGTTTTGTTCATGACTTGTGTTGCTCACTCCTTGGTGGAAGAATTCTTCAGCTACATTGTCCTGTCTCTCTTGCACAGGAAAAGGGGATAATAATGCACAGGGGTCTAATGGGAATGTCTAAATGTTGGTGTAGGCAAGGTGGTTTCAGGCTGGAGGTACTGAGGAGCTGCTGTCTGGGAGCATCACTGCTAGAGGATCAGTGGGAGACATTCCTGTGCTCTGACCGCGGCTTTCTAGTTGTGTAGCATGTGTAAAGGCCTTACTGGAATATATCATTTTTATTACTATTGCAAATAGGAAGCTATCACACAGAGGAATATCTCCTTGTATTTGAGATTTAAAGTTGGTATGGTTTTTTTGCATTTCAGCCACCCTGAGAACACAGCCAGGACATATCCCAGCAACACAGCTGGTGGATCCTACAGCCGGCACCTTACTATTCCTGTTGCTGTCATCCCTGGGCACAGCTGGGAAGTACGGAGAGCTGGGAGCACAGATGCACTGGAGGAGATACTCCGAGCCCCAGGCAGAAGAGTGGATCTTGGTTGTTTTCAGCTCTCAGGTGGGACCACTGAGGGGCTTTGTGGGGTTTGACCCCCTAAACTCATGGATTTTGCACTTGCTGCAGGGAATTGTCTGCTGTGCTGCAGGCTCAGGCAGGGAGAGGGGGCAGCAAGGAGGCTGAAGGCATTGCCAGGAGCTCCTGAAAACAGCCCCCCTTATGAAATATCCCCCCTCCACACATACAAGTCCCTGCCCAGGGGGAAGAGGTGGTAGGAAGACGGGGTTACTTGCTCCTGCCTACAAGCAGGAGAAGAGCTGGTGGTACCCGAGGGCTCTGTGCCTGCTGCCAGCCCTCAGTGAAGCAGGCTGCCAAGCCCACCTCCTCCGCAGTGGTGTTGCAACAAGTCTTTAAGGCATGTGTTTTATGTGCTGTTTTAATGCTCCCGCGGAGTTCCTCAGCATCATGCTCGATGGGGAAATGACTGAATGTATTTCAGCATATCAGAGAGTTGACTGCCCATCCAGGCACCGCTCACAAACCTCTCCAACTAACTGGATTGTTTCAAGGCAGCTATAATTAGGTATAATAACTGCAATCATAATTAAAGCTCTTCATAATGGGGATATTTGCTTCTTAATTCAGTATTGAAATGGTCTACTTGAATATTGGATCAACAATTCAGAGAAATCAATGAAGAATACATTGTAAAACTATCTGATTTGTGGATGGTCTTGGGTGAAAACTACTGAAAAAACAAGAGAAAAGAGCCCAGAATGAAGCCCTGTGCTTCAAAATAACATGAGTTACGAGATAATATATCATCAGTTTGTACAGTATTGCTTGCAACCTGCTATCATGTGTCAGAGATAAGAGAACATATGACTCCTACAGAAGGTTTCTTGGATGACAAAAATTCCTAGATACTATTTGAATTATCATGTGCCAATAGCTCAGCATTTGTGGAAGATGTCATCTAATTAAACCAGAATTTTTAAGTACCAGACAGCATGAAGACCAGTAATAAGAGAGCAAGATCCGTCTGTATTACAGATGGGATGTGCAACTCTAATAGTATGGCTTTAGGCAATATTTAATTGAGTAGTTAAATTATCTTTTCCAGACGGGAAAATAAATTACTGCTCATCTCTCCAATTTATTTTAGCTTCTCCACATTCTGTTTCCTGAGGGAGTGGTGAGGGAGTGTGGGACATCCCCAAATATGCCCGGGATGATTTATTCTCCCCACGTACCATAACTCTCCCTTCAACTACTGTGGCTTACATGCATGTGGAAGTTGGTGTATACGTAACATTGGCCGTACTCTCCTCTTTTCTTTTAAAGGATATGCTGTTAATCAGTGTGATGGGATCACAGAGATCCAGCTATACACTAGTGTTTGTGTTTTATATATACTTTTTAAAAACATGCAGGAGAGAGAATTGCTGGTTCAGCATCCTGCAGCCAAATGTGGAGCGTGTGCAGTTTGCCCAAGAAGCTTTTCCAAGCTCTGGGACAGCCTGAAAATCTTCACTTTGACTCGCACCTTTTTGTAGTATGGAATTATTCAGAGAAATTGTGTCAAATTCTAGATTGTTATTCTTCAGGTTTCCCAAACTCAGCCAAATAAGCACACAGAAATGTATGATACTCCGTGTGGTACACGGGAGCAGAACTTACTTAATCAATGAACTGAAATTTTCCAGTATTGGATCCATGTGGTAACAGATCTCCAGGCTGAACAAACTTTTTCCGTAGTCAAATGTCTGCATGCAGGCATAGCCACGTGAGGAGGTATTAGTGTTTGTGCTTTATGCTGGCTACAGGAGTGCAGCTGGTATTTGATCCGGCATGAAATCTTCTGCCATAAAGTCACTCCTTGGAAAACCTTGAGTAGATGTGAGTCGGCTGGTTGGGTTGGTACCAGAGTGCTGGTTTGTGTCGTGTGGCTGTGATGTTCTTGATTGAGTGCTCTGAGCATAAAAATGGATTTTCACATCTTGCAGAACCACAGCCCGAATCCCCCATGACTTCTAAATATTTGTGAAGGTGATAACAGGCTTGTGTGTGTAGCGGAGTGCTGGATTCAGTCTGCCTATTTCCAAACAAAGTCACAACTTGCTTTCCAGTTGGCCAGTTCCCAGCCATGGGTCTTGGCCATGGGAGAAAACCATGTTCTCCTTGTGCAGCCTGAAATTCTGCTGAAATTCTGGTGGGAAGAGGAGAGTGAAGTAGCTATTGAAGCACTTTGGGAGGAAAGACTCTGCACTAGTGCAGGATGATCTTGTTGTTATTGGAGTATTATTACATCTGAGAGTAACTTAAGGGACTGGAGAAAATGGTTTTTAAAATTACAGGTGGTCTATTTTCCCCCTTGGTAAAAATTTTTTCTAACAAAGTTAATAAAAGATGGATTTAATGAATATGGATGGTTTTGTCATATTGCCCAGAAACTCCATGGGCTGTAGAAGAAGATGTCTTCAGGGGAAAATGTTAACTGGAAAAGCAGACAGTGCAAAGCTGATGTCTGTGAAATGTTTCTCTTCTGACACGCTAAGCAGAGAGTGCTCCCAGGCTGTGGAAATGCAGCGTGGTTGGCGTGAAGCCGGGAAAACTCCTCCTGTGCTTGATCTGAGTTTTCATCTGTGCTGATCCCTTTAGTGACCACAGATACGAGCTTGGCAACACCTGAACTGTTTCCCATTTTCCCAGAGGTGTTTAACGTTGAGCAGAGACAGGTCTGTGGAAAGGGGCAAGGAAAATCCACTTATCCACAGAAAGGTCAGGGCCCTGGGTTTGACGGAAGTCCCAGTAGACACTTCAATGCTGCGAATCTGCTCTGCAGGCAGGAGCTTCCCCTCCTTTTCTCTCCCGCTCTGGCAACCTGCTCTTCTGCCTTTGACCTCGACCTTGCTTTCTTTTAACCAAGCAGACTTTAATAGCTCTGTGGTCCCTGCTGTGAGGACGAGGTTTGCTTCCCTTTACTTGGTTCCTCTTTCACTGCCCTGCAGGTATTTGGTAGAGATGGAGCAGATGGCACCTTGTGCATCTGTGAGAGGCAGGCACCCTGGCCACTGGCTGTGGCCAGCTCCCTGACCTGGGACCTCTGCATAGGAAGAGGTAAGAAAACAGCCTTTCCAAGCAATGGGTTTCAGGCCAGTGGCATCATCATCCTTTCAGAGTCCAATCGCAAGGGCACAGCTCCCTGGAAAAGAACAGGTTCATCTCCTACAGGGAATTTCCCTCTGCCAGTGCCAGTATGTATGGAGCTGGGAGTTAGCTCTTCCACCTGTGATGGAAAGGATGCATGTTCCTACAATGGCAGTTTCATTTTTAAAATGAGTGAGCATAGATGCTTTCTAAGCTGCCTGAAACATGAATCTAAGACACACAGTTTCTGGAATGATTTTACTAGACAACTCCTTTTCAATAAGCCTGTCTCTCTTAGACCAGTCTAAGTTTAAGCATTATAAGCAGCTAGCCCTGAGGCACTGCTCTCCGGCAGGATCAATGCTTTAAGGGGTGGCTGCACAGTAAGGATGCAAAGCTTGTTCTGTGTCCAGGACTATGTATGAGCAGTAAATTTAATCTCCAAATATATTTTACTGCATGTCCCTGCACATCCATAAATGATGTTCCATATTGGCGTTTTTGAAACACTAAATCTCACTGTTTCTGCATTTTCTTTAATTAAAATGTGTTTAAAGCCTGAGTACAGATCAGCATTGGATTGTAGTGATTTTTTTTTTGCTTGCAATTGTGAGCATTCATTGCCTTTCATCCTTGTGTATGCTTCCTGGTTGTAATATGAGACTTTTTTTTTTTTATCTTCCTGGGTTTGAATCTGGTGGTTGAAATGTGCGGCTTTTTTAACAAAAAAAAAGTATATTTTGCTAGGTAAGCCTTGACTTCAAAGGTGTATTTCTCTGCCTTTCAGATCCTTCCTTTAGGATGGAGTACCCTGTTGTTGACTCTGCAATAGACTGCTCGTTATAAAGACATCCTGATAGTAATGGATGGACACAGATCTGCTACTGCACTCTCTACCTGGGCTGCTCCAAAGGCTGATGGATTTGGGAAAGTTTAGACCCAATTTCATTTTTGTAGTGTGAACCAAAGTCTACTGGAGAGGTAAAGTTCACTCCCCATCATCTGTCACAGAACAGATGAAAGTTGGATGAGGATGTGGTTAAGAAGGTGTGGGAGAGCTTTCCCCTGTGGAAACTTTGGGGACCAAAGGGGGCAGCAGGAGTAAAAATAGTGAGGTAACTGGTGACATTGTCCCCTCTGTAGGCAAGTGCTGCAGAATGGCATCAGATGCTAAAGGTCCCCATGGCTACCTGGCTCCCCTGAGCAAGTCACAAAAGCCCTGTGAAATGTGCGTTCCCTGGGTCTGGCTACAAATGCTTCTTTCAATGAGTTCCCTGTCAGCTGTGCAATGCCAGTGTGCTTCTAGGGTGGTGAGATATTTCAGAAATCCAGTTTAGGGGCTCCGCTAGAGATACTGGCTTGTAGAAGCTGAGCTGAGTGGGTGGCTCTTGCTGCCAACATAGCTGTGCTTCTGCACTGGAGCTATGCTGATGAGCTCTTAGTCACCCAACAGAGAAGTATCACATAGGTACCGGCCTTTCACCTCTTGTGTACAAGATCATGAGAAAAGCAGCTACGTGTGCACTTTTTGTTACATCATGTGGATTTTGTGAACCGAAAACCTGCAGAACTGTCAGTGCTGACTGTGCAGCGCTCAGGCTGTGAGGGACGTGTGGGGTGGTCATGCCAGTGGGCTTCCACCTGCTGCTCTGGGGTCCTCTGATCCCCTCCTTCCTGCTGCTTCAGGACCTGCTGGGGTGGACAGTGAAACCACTGGTCTACTTTCATGGGTACCTCTTTGTAATGTTACTTTTTGGGTGACGTTCTTTCAGGGTTCACCTTTTCCAAGCTCTGAAGCTTGATGGCAGCCGTTGCAGAGTTTGTGCTAGTACTGCCCACACCAGGGCAGGCGAGGTCTGGGCACTTGCTGTTCTCTGTCCTTTCAGAGAAATGTTGACATGGCGCAACGGGGTGCTGTGAGAAGAAATGTGAGCTTTCTCAAACTGCTTGCTGAGCTCTGCAGTGGTTCATACCCTTTCAGAGGCTATTTTAACCCAAAAGAAGCACTGAATTTGCACTTACGTTGCTTCTGGCGTCTCAGCTAGTTCACTGAGAAATAGCACTCACACTCCTGCTGTGGTGTGATGACTCTTCCAGGGTCACCATGATGCCTGTGTCTCAACATCTCAAAGTATGAAAAATGTATCTGTCTTCAAGGGAAACTAGTTGCTATTTGTGATCCAGACAGGGTTCAGCTCCTTGGGCTGCTCAAGAAGATAAATGAAAATCTTGGGCCTTTATGCTAGCACTCTTGGTGCTCCCTCAAGGGCATGACCAGGCCTCCTGTGCTCCACCAACCTCCCATTATTCTGCAGGAGCTGTGGCTGAGCTGTGCTTGGAGCAATAAGAGCACTGCGTACCAACCAGGACAGGCCCAGGCCCAGGTGTGGGGCATTTACAGCCCTCCCAGGGGTGCAACACCAGAGAGGAAACTGCTGCGGCTCCTGCAACACCACCTCCATCTCCCTGCAGTCAGGCTGCTCACAGCTGCACCCTCCCCACTGCTGCAGGGACTTTTTCTGCTCACAGCCTCACCAGTTGTCTTGGAGAAACTGAATCTTCTTTCTCTAAGTCGTGCCTGGTACCTAAACTACTTGCCCAGTGCTGGGTTTGCTGTTTGCTGCCCAGCCGCCTAATCCAGAGGGTCTGACCCATCTCTGAGCTCAGTGCTATCTTGGCATCTTGGGTGGTGGCCTAGAGTTTCTCAAGGGAAAACAGGGCTGCAAGACCACCAAACCAGAAAAAGCAGCGTGCTTTTTAGTAGATCCACGCCCAGGGCATTGCTTCTTTGTGCCTGCTCCTCAGTGTCCCTGGTTTAGTTCTTGCACTGTAACTTTAGTTTTTCTTCTGGTCGTGCTGTCTCACACCCCATGTGGGAAGGAGCGTGCTCCCCAAGTTCACACCCTTCCCCTTGCAGAGTGAGTGTCGCTTCATAGAAGTCCATGTAGTGACACAAGTGATTTTTATTAAGTTGTAGGACTATATTTTATTCTCTGAAGAAACACTTATTTCACATAAAGGCTTTGACATTTTTATAGAAATGGCTATAACTGTGTTATTTCATATGAGGAAGAATTTATTAAGCCCAGATCTGGATCTTCTTTTTATGTTATGCAAATGACTAATAACAACCCTTCTTCATTACCAGCTCGGTACGAGGCCAGGGCTATTAAATCCCCCCTTCCTTTCAGTCTGCATCTATCAGATTGCCACGTTAGGCTGCAACCTAATCGGAATTCATAAAACCAGCCCAGGCTCGCAGTGAGATATGAGGCTGCAAGATTAAAACCTGAGCTGTAGAACATGATGTTTCTTTGGCTATTGCGAGAGGAGCAAGCTGAGGTGTTTCGGGGCATGGTGGTATGACACCACCTTGATTACTTGTGATTATGAAAAATTTCACAACCACCATATATCGGGGGGAAAAAAAGTAAAGGTTCATTTATCTCACTGCTCTGATTGGATTATACTTGGGGCAGAAAACTCATGCTTTTCTGTATTTTCAGGGGTGGTTTCCACCGCATGTCATCCAGCTGGGCAATCTTCCCCTCGAACACTGCTACTCCTCGCTCTGCTCTTGCCCCGCAGGTGGCTACAGAGGAGGGCTGGGGTGCACGTGGCACCCGGCAGAGCTGCTGGGACATGCCTGGGAGGACCTCGCTGCATCCTGAGTCATGTTTAGACCATCATGCTTGTAAGACAAACCTTGGTTCTTTGAAAAATCTTTTAGTGGGTTGGAGTTTTGTTTGGGGGTTATGTGATATGCTAGAAGATTAAAAGCAATAAGGACCTTTCCTTACAGAAAGTCAAGAGAGCAGCCAAGTGCCTAAGAAAGTAGCCATCCCAGACACACTTATTGCTGGATATCTGGGTGCAGTCCCCTAGGAGAATCTGAACTTTCACAGTGTATCTCAGAAGAAAAGCCCGTTTCTCCCCAGTCTGGGGTGATCACCCAACCACTGAAACTGGGTAAATGTGTTGGGGAGAATAGTTGCTTCTCTGGCTTCTGTGTGCTCTGAAAATACCAGCTGAATCAAGTCCTGTAGGTGAGAAAAGTAGAGGAACACCTTATTTGTGGATGGAGATGGGATTTTGTGTGGGCTAAGCACCAACTGTTCAGCATCTTTTGTGGATGGATCCAGCCCAACTGATCTGAAGTGGCATGTGTTGAGTGAAAAAATACATATCTGAGGGAGTTCCTGGACATAATTTGATGGAAGAAAGGGAGAAGAAAAAGGTATTCCTGTGAGTTTCATCTTCTTTGCAGGGAAAAAGCTATCAGTGCTCTTCCCAGAGCAATTCCAGGAACTGTAATTGTGCTTTTGTGTATCAAAGGAGAAGTGTGTTTACACCTGACCTGATCTCTGGGGAGATGAGATGTTCCGTCTTGGGAAATTGTCACCTTCAGGCTGGCTGCTCTCACACAGCTATTGCAAAGCACAAATCTCCCTGGCGGCGTGGTTGCAACTTGCCAATATTCACCCAAGGCAACAGCAGTCTCTTCTGCTTTCGTGGCCTTTAGGTCAGACTCTGACCCGTAATGGGACAGATTCTTCAGAGCTCAGTCTGTGATTTCCATTATATAGCATTAACTTCAAAAAAAGGAATTAATATCCCAGCAAAACACAGAGATCATTTAGATACAGGGTAATTACCTCTACTAAAGTCTAGATTGGACGTGAGCATTGACAGCTCCTGCTCTTCCTGAACTCGTGTGCAGCCTTTCGTTAGCGTCCTTAGGCGTGCCTCAGGTCTGCTGCAGAAGTGGCCGGGCAAAGCGTCCCCAGTCCCAGTGCGAGGACAGCCATGCGCTGCACACCTGGGGCTCTGCTCGCAGCTGGGTCTGCACAGGAACTGGTGTGGTTGAGCCTGTTATTGGGTATCTGAGCTGGGTCCGCACAGGAACTGGTGTGGTTGAGCCTGTTTTCAGGTATCTGAGAGTTCACTGCTGAGCAAAGCAGGCAAGGACTATGAAACTGCAGACTCTGTAAATGAACGGTGGATGCTGGATTATAAAATATTATGCAACGAAGGTAACATTTTTCCCCTTTAACAGCCAGAAATAAACTTCTTTGACTAGGGCCCAGATACGTTTCCTTCTCTACTGAAATCATTTCAGAAAAGTGCAGCCTTAAAACTGTTTTTATTTATGCGGGTAGATAAACCCCCTAAACCCAACCATCCTTCCTGCCCAGGGCTGCCAGAATGGATGGACTTTCACGGCCCCCTCCAAACCTGATTTGGGGGGCGGGGGGGGGAGGATATAGCGATGCTGAACAGGAAGAC